>JACBAH010007373.1:0-28382 GCA_014282315.1 Neospermospora avenae | reverse complement strand
TGGTGGGAAAAGACTGCCTCGGCTATCTGAGCTGTGACAGTTTTGCTTGCCTGTGACATTCGCTTTCCCCGACAGTAAGCGAGCCCCGAGCGAAACTGGAGGTGGGCCGGCTAGTAATCGCTGAAGTTCGAGGTCGAGGTCCCCAGCTGGACTGGAGATCTCCGTGAACTTGATTTGTCGGCATGTGCGAGGCACACAGGCACGATCGAGTCCATGTGCCACCTGCTTCCCCTCCCCCACTGAGGCTCGGCTTTTGGTTTTGCCCCAGTCTACCTCTCAAAGTTAATCCGGTTAGCCTGCCTGCCTTACAGGAATCCCAGGAGAAAGACTTGTAGCTCTTGAAACCTGTGATTTATGACAGAATGCAACCGTACTTCTTCTCATTCTGTATATTTGACAAATTGTATTACAGTTTCCAAATTGTCAGTTCCAGCATCCTTCGTCGAGTGACGCGGTTGAAATTGATGGAACAAGGACGTTCCGGGAGAGCCAAAACACGTTGTCTTACCATTAAACCGTTTCGTCAGTAGTGAGTAAAAATACTTTCTCTTCATTGACAGGGCACGATTCGCCGTGTCCATACATGCCAGACTTCAGATTTGCATCATACCCTAGAGCAAGCCTAAATCAGAAGCCAAAAAAGCCAAGGCAGTCAGTCACAAGTGGAACGTCACAAATCCCTCAGACCGCCAGCAACAGCTCAGGATTCGAGCCCAAACTCATACTTCCCGGGGATCACGACCCTTAAAATACCTTAGGTAAGTTAGTTCTTCAAAGCACTGGCTGGTCAGCGTTGGGCAAGCGAAGGGATACAGTTGGGAGAGCGCAAGGAACACAAGTGAAGCTGAAAGCTCGGTTGACGACCATCCGAACAGAGCCAGACTGGCTTCAGATTCCATTCTTCATCCAGATCTCAGATCAGGTGCTACTTACTGTACCACTACTAACCCGATTCCGCTTTCTTTTCTTTCCTTTTTTCTCGCGACGGAGACGGAGATGGAGAATAACCTTTTCCAACCACTGAGCCTGTTCCCCGCAGTTCCCCTTCGGATTCTCGCTCTCTCACACTATTTTGCACTGCCCTCATACCCTGCCTCCTGCCCTCATACCTTAGAATCGAATAAGCTCCAGGTGCCTGCCGAGCCTGCCAATACCCGAGACCGTTGTGGCTGGCATCTCTTACATCAACTACTACTACTACCTTACCTACCTTACCTTACCTAGGTAGGTACAGTACATTTAGGGCGCCATCCCCATCCGCGGCGTGGGAAGAGAGGGACCAGACCATCCATCCATCCTCCACCTTGCCTCAACTGGCAACGACCGCAGTGACTTCTGTAACCGATAGGATAGGCCTGCTCTGTCTCTGTCTCTGTTTTACCTCATTCTTCAATCATCTCAACTTAACCATCCTCCCCATCCATCCATCCATCCACCCTTCATCTGATCTCATTCTTCCGTGCACGCTTTCTATCGCCCGTCACACTTCAATCACAGACATTGCGATAGCTTGTATAATCTCCCTCCACTCCAGACTTCCAACGTTGAAGAGAACACGCAATTGCTGATCGCCTCAGCCCGCCTGCATAAGCTCTCTAGCTCCCTGTGACGATCGATCTGGTTAAAGTAAAGCCGTGATCCATCCAGCCATCTCCCGCCGGCGACCAGCAATTCCAAATACCTACCCTAAGGTAACTTCTCATCCGCCCCGCCACATCGCGCAAACACCTTCGTCACCAATTATCAATCAGCAGTAGTCTAGACCACCCGTCTCGGGGTTCCATATCTTTGCGTAAGTCATGCACTATATCGCATCACATCCGATCCAACTACATCTACATCTCGAGTCCAATTCCATCTTGTCTACCGACAGGAAGCAATCCGCAACCATGATGAGCGTCAAGATGGAACCACAAGCATTTCTGCATTACCCAACGAGTCAAATGGCTAATCAGGACCGCGCAGACGGATATCTCGATTATAGCGACAGCAACCCTTCGTCTCCGAACCCTGCCAACATGTCTTCCGCGTCACCAGTCGATCAATATGGCAGTAAATCTGTTGGCGGCAGCGGGTATGGCAGTGGTCAATCGGACAGCGGCAAGAGCCCTCTGTCTATGAGTTTAGGATTCCTGAAAACGTTGACGGAGAAGAAAAGCACTCGTGGTTAGTGGACAAAGTGCTGCACTGATGCGGCACACCAATTGATTGTTGTATAGTGGATGGTCAAACACCAAAGAGGAGAGGTCCGAAGCCCGACAGCAAACCCGCGTTGACGAGAAGGCAAGAATTGAACAGACAAGCACAGCGGTTAGTGTTGAATCTACCCCGCCCTCCGAGTCCACTGACAGTATATAGTACGCATCGGGAAAGAAAAGAGCTTTACATTAAGGCTCTCGAGGAAGAAGTGTTGCGCCTCAAGGAAAACTACAGCATGGTTTCTCGCGACAAAGGGTCGCTAGCCGAGGAAAATAGACAACTTAAGCAACTCCTCGCTCAACACGGAATTGCATGGAACGGAACCGGTGGTGTCGACGAGCTTACACGGAATACCAGCGTTGGATACACATCTAGCGCAAGCATGTCTGGAAGCTATGCAGCAGGCTCTCAGTCGCACAGTCCCCCGCCATTCGCCAACTCGAATCCCAACTTTCAAAACGGTCCCTCAACGGGGATGAATGACCGGAGCATGGCTCAACGACAAGTCCAGCAAGGGGTGGATTATGACCAAGCAGGAATTGACTTCGTGTTAACGTACGCCAATCCTTCGAAAGCGTACATGTCGCCTCCCCCGCAGTAGCTAATGACGATTTTCGGCGCATAGGCTTGAGCGACCGTGTATGGATCACATGCAATTCCTCGTCGAACGAGCGAGTGAATCCGATGGAGAGTTCTGTGGTCACGCCTTGATGGCTTCATGTCCTCCCAACCCACACCCTGAAAATTCACCCCAAATGCCCTTCGGCCACGGGCCCACACATCAGAATGGCAGCGCTCAAAAGACCTGGGATCTCACCAAACCAGACCTGGCGAACTTGTTAGACCTCAGCAAACGGCTGAATCTAGACGGGGAGATCACGCCTGTTATGGCATGGGGAATGGTATTGAATCATCCGAGGTTTCCAGAGTTATCCACCAAAGACTTTGAAAACATGTGCACGGACCTTGGTGCAAAAGTTCGCTGCTATGGGTATGTTTGTTCTTTATGTTAGGTTGGTCCGATTGGGTGCTAACATTCTCAGGTTCGGCGCTGTTTTGGAAGAATTTGAAGTCCGGGATGCATTAGAGATAGTTTTCCACACCAAACCAGAAATGACGACGTTCTAGTATCGACAGGATGATTTTGTTATTTCGTGTATTTGTAGCAGGCGTACAGGCTTGATACCTGAGGGAAATTGGATGGAACAGGAATTGGTTGATAGGACCTTACGAGTAAACGATACGGAGCATTGCGACCAACACATTAATGAATAAAATTTCGAGCCAAAGTAACCTGCGATACATTTCTGCATATACTCGTACTTCCGCGCATTCCAACATGAACGAGCGAACGAGGCTGAAGTCCTGCAATAGCTTCATGAATCTCAGGGGTCAGTAGAGTAGAAGTTCTATAGCAAGAATCCATTACTTCTAATGTATACCAAAGCAGAGAATTGAGATCATGTACTGAGTTGGAATTTCACTTGATACTTCTGGAGGTCTTATAAAGCCTTTGTGACTTTGAATTTCGATCAAGCGATTGATTCCCAGTCACGGCAGTTTATGGACGATCACGTGCTAGTATTCAAAGAGGCTGGCAGAGCTCCAATTGGCGGGGGTTCTGCTGCCCCACTAAGATTTCCATTTCCACACATCGAAATATTCCAAACCTCGTCGGCGTCATCTGTGAACACAACGTACTCTAACCACCAGAACACGTCGCAATCATGGCGCCCATATCACTGACGGACATCATTGCTGCCCTCCCATCGGAGGATTCCTGGGGTCCAGCAACCACTACGGAAACCACTTTGAATGGCGCTCCCTACGCCCCATACTCGAAAGGCGACAAACTGGGTCGCATGGCCGACTGGACGACTGAGGGCAAGGATGGCCGGGACGGCAGAGGTGGGAGACAGCAATACAATCGAAACTACAGAGGTGTGATCTTTTGCCTCATATATTGCCACATATCTGCCATATACATCTGAAGGGAGAAATGTGGGGTATGGCATTTGCTGATGGTGACAACAGATCAACAAGTCTACGGTGCTGGCACATCTTCCCTATTCGCTGTTCAGCTCGCCGAAGACGAGTCTTCTTTCTCCGTTGTTAGCAATACTCGCGACTCGACAAAGACGAGATTCGGCCGGGGTGGACCTATGAGGGGGCGTGGTCAACGAGGTGGACGAGGCGATACTCGAGGCGGGCGTGGACAGTTCCAGAGAGTTGGAGGACGAGGTGGTCAACAAGGCTACAACAACTACGATCAACGAGGAGGCCGCGGAGGTGCGCGTGGTGGAAGGAGATTCGGCTGGAAGGATTATGACAAACCACAGCGTAATCGCGATGCATCTGTTAACATTAAGCCTGACTGGAAGATGTTGGAGGAGATTGATTTCAACCGCCTGGCCAAGCTGAACCTGGATACGGACGATGGAGAGGATATCGAGGGGTATGGTTTCGTTTACTACTACGATCGTTCGTACGACAAGCAACCTGTTAAGTCTGCTGAGCGCAAGTTGAATGTCGTTGATCGTGCCGCCTACAATGTCACCACTTCCTCAGATCCCGTCATCCAAGAACTCGCAGAGAAGGACGAGGCTACTATCTTCGCCACCGACAGCATTCTTTCTATGCTTATGTGCTCTCCTCGCTCCGTTTACCCCTGGGATATTGTCATCGTACGCCAAGGCAACAAGGTATTCCTCGACAAGAGAGACAATGCTACTTTGGACATGGTCACTGTCAACGAGAACGCCGCTGATGCGCCAATGGATGCATCCGAAGGAAGCAAAGATGCTATCAACCAACCGAGTGCCTTGGCTGAGGAGGCTACCTATATCAACCACAACTTTGCCAACCAGGTAATGCTTGAGAACGAGAACCAAAAGGTCGAGATGTCCCACGAGAACCCCTTCTACAACCCTGCGGAGGAGACCGAGCCAGCTGCCAGTAAGGCGTACAAATACAGACGATTCGATTTGTCGCTTAACGATGAGGACCCAGTGCACTTGATCGTCCGAACAGAAATCGATGCCGTCCAGAAGAATGCCATCAGTGGAGAGGACCAATTCCTCACCGTGAAGGCCCTGAACGAATTCGATCACAAGGCACAAGGAGCTGGTGGTGCTTTGGACTGGAGAACAAAGTTGGTTGGCCAGCGTGGTGCAGTTGTGGCTACAGAAATGAAGAACAACAGCTGCAAGCTCGCGAGGTGGACAGTCCAGAGTATCATGGCCAAAGCTGATGTCATGAAGCTCGGGTAAGCCGTCTGAACCACCAAATGTGTGATCAAAATGCTGATATTTCCAGATTCGTTTCTCGTGCCAACCCCAAGACAAACGACAAGCACGTCATCTTGGGTGTCGTAGGCTGGAAGCCCCGCGACTTCGCTCAGCAGATGAACTTGAGCCTCTCCAACGGGTGGGGTATCGTCCGCACCATCGCCGATATGTGTCTGCAGCGTGAGGAGGGTAAGTACGTCCTCGTCAAGGACCCCAACAAGCAAATCCTGCGCCTGTACGAGGTTCCAACCAGCAGTTTCGAGGATGATGGTGAGGGCGAGATCATTGAGGAGGAGGTCGAGGAGACTGAGGATTAGATGTGTATTGATTGATGTGGTCTAAGATTCGATGAATGACAGGAAAAGAAAAGTGCCATTTCTACCCAGAGGCATTAATGGGCTTGGCTGCTGTCAGGTAATCCCTGGGGTATGGAGTTGTGATGCATGATTGCTTAGATGAAAAATCGAAGCGCTTCCTTTCCAGTCTAGATTTGGTTCGGTTATGATTCTGCTCCAGCTGCTTACATCTATCTTCCTTCTCATCTCTTGCACTTATCACGACAGTAATACAAGAAATTGCAGAACGCCTGAAATGATTGCCATCACAGGTATTCAACACTCGCAAGCTTACCGTATCGATCAACTTAGCCCTCCTTGAAAACTCATAGCACACTTATATTCACGTCTTGGCATCATCAAATCAACACCACTTAAGCGAGGACCCGTGCATTGGCCGCGCAAGCTTCCACTCTTGTCTCCCAGGCTACAATAGTTTGGTCCCTACACTTCCTTTTATCTCTCACTTCATTAGCTACCCAATCTGCACTTACCCTCAATTCCATAAGTCGAGAAATCTTAATGTTGAAAAAAACTCAGACTTCGTCAAGACTTTGCCTCGAAAGCCCAGTTCGAGCTCACATATCCCGCCCATTCTTGCTATCTTAGTAGAAGAGACAACCCCTCAATTGAACGTGCGATCTTCCTTTCATCTACATCTACACATACCTCTTCCCTCATCTCACCGTTTGAGAAAAGAGAAATGCCACTCCTCACACCAACCCGCGCTGAACTTACACCCCTCCTTCCTCGGAACGCACAGCCGGAACCTCAAGCTCCAACCTGGTGGCTCAGGAATTGGAGACCTATTCGATTCTTTTTCGCGATAGGTTTCGGGATTTATGTTGTTGTGAGGCTGTGTTTAGGAGTTTAGGGAAGCTTCTAGGACGGGATAGAAAGGGGTGTAGGATTGGAGATGGCGGAGGGAACGTAGATATCGGATTGGAGCTTAGGAGTCAGATATGTGAGGATATGGGGGAATACTAGTTTTGTGGTATGTGAATGAGAGGCTGGATTGAAAGTTGTGATCGATCTATTAGTGCCTTCTCGTCTTGGTCAGATGCAGAAGACATTCATAGCAAAACAGGATTTTGGAGAGGCCCAATTAATGTACGGAGTAGTCATGAAGCTTTCAGACTCAGTTTCCTCTAGTGGTTATAGGATTGAAATCTAGATTGTATCTAGACAGCGTCCTGATTTGTTGTGTTGATTAGTAATACGGCACTACAAATAATTCACCGGAACAAGTATTGGGGGCACAAATGAAGCTATTCATTAGCAAGAAGGAAGGTGGGACTATCTTCCACAGTCGTCATATACGTGTTGCGGATTAAGCGCACCGAAGGGCTGATGGACGATATGACAAGTGAAGGCAGGCGGTTATTGTAAGGGAATTTTGGGAGCGTTGAACATACAATTACTACGCATAGAAAAAGAACACTTTTGGCGCGGGAGAAAACAAGCTTCATTACTAGCTATGCAGCTGCAGATTTCTACCCGATTTCGATATGTTACTTCTTGGAATTCTCTCACGACACATGAATATAGTCCTGTATAGTAGAAATTTGACTCCCCAAGTCTCATAAACAAAAGAATTCGACCTCCCGAGTCCCCAATTCGGACCTGCTCTTTTCTCATATTTGCTTCTTATCTGCGCTAAATCTACCCGCGCACTCCAGCCTTCGCTTCGTCAATCGAGTGACAGAGTAAATTCATTTTCGGCCGAGCCTCGTTCTCGGGTCTGGTGACCGATGGTCTATATCAATTGTCAACTACTATCTGCCACAGAGACCCAAGCAAGAGACACTTACGTAGTACCAGCACCACATTCCTTCCCACATACATGAGATTTTTCCTCCTCAATCTCCTCCTCTCTCTCATCCCGGCCTGGTTTCTCAACGCACATCAATATCCACGGCATCAAGATGAACCCCACAAGTGCACCTGTCCCCAGAAACTTAGCACCAGGATCCGCTTCCCAAAGCCAAATTCTCCATCCACATTCCCACTCCACCAGAGTAGCCAACAGCTCGGCCAGAGCCAAGAAAATGCCTGCTACAGCTCCAATCGCCAACCTGAAGCCACATACTCTAGGAATATCATACCAGACAATGAGGAACCGCGCGGAAAGCGTAGACAGGAGTAGCCATACCAGGAGCGTGCCAAGCTCGACTTGCGATCGAGTAAGTTGAATTATAGACTGGAAGTCTGATAGACGTATACAGACCGTTTGTAGGATTAGAGAAGAGAGGTAGGAGAGCGTGAAGTAGTAAAATGCGAGTCGGGTGATGAAGATGAAAAGGGCGATATCCCAGAGGATCTCGAATATGGAGGTTGTAGTTTCGAAAAGGATCATTTGGATGGTTTGATACGAGCTTAAACGAATTTGAGTGATGGTGTGTGTTACTGGTTTTGTTTTTTGTTTTGTTGTTGGTGTCGTTTTGCTTGGCTTCGCTTAGTTGTGCTTGGATGTGTGTTTGAGCAAGTTGATAATTCGGTGACTGGATTGTCTGAGTAGTGTTGATCGGTTTGATTTTGAATATGATGGACTGAAACTCTTATCGTTGAGAGAATCAGTAGGATATTTAAAGGTGGTTGAGGGAGTGGAGTGGATGATTAAATGCATGATCTTCTCACGTGCTAGGGTGGGCAGACCTCGCATCACACCACTTTCTTCGCAGGTCTATGAATGACAGGAGACAACTAAGTGACATACTGGATGCAGAGTTTTATTAAGTTGCAATTCAATTAGACATGTGATGTATATCTGCGAAACTGAGCAGATCAGCCGCATGGATAGCCTTCGTGCTCATTGGATCGGTGGCACAAACTGCCCAAGAGGCTGTTACTTTTCAAATATGTCGTGCCCTCGATATTTATCGAAATTTATATGTAAAGTTCCAGACAGAGACTCCTACGTCGATTCAATATGCCAATCAAATCGCAAGACGTGAAAAGCTGGTTAGGCTAGGTGGACTAGCTAGGCTAGCGAGGCTAACTTTATGGATATAAAGTAAGTCAAGCATAATGTCCCCCAAATAATATCACAAAGAGTATGTTGAGTATAGTTCACAGAGACTTATATACATGCCTCGCGCCGAGTCCTCTATCAGGCAAACAATACCTGGAATTTTACATTTATTTAGTAGTCTTTAGCATCTGTCGCAGGGAAATTATGCTCGATTTCGTACAGCTACATTCAGATAAAGAGCGATTGTTGAGGTAACTAGAGGATGAATAGAGCAAAATTTGAGCGACGTTCGTATTTGAGCAGTTTACAGATATCTTGAGATAGGCCTTCAGATAACAATGAGAACCAAGTCGACACCCTTGAACTCGGCTATTGGCTAACAACTTAATGTCAATATGGACAGCTCACTTTGCCCTACAAATCACCTTTCGAAGCGCAATAGTAGTTCTCATTGATTAATTCACTAGTAAGACTCACCCTCGAAGGTGAGATTACTTTTTCTTGGTAGCCCAGCGCTGCTAAGAAGTCGATGCCTAATTTTTTCCGAAGACCTGCTCTGATGCTACCCTGATTTTCTCCCAACCTTACTGTTGACATTCTAGTCACAGAATACCCCTTCTCTATCATCGTCAGTTTTAGTTATAGATTGATCTGTACTTACGAAAGCGACTCTAATCATGCACCCAGTTGTACTGTTCTCGCCTCTGTAAGAAGAAGTATCTCTGTTCACCTCGAAGCGACCACCCTCAAGGTAATTGCTACAGCTTCTAGTCATCAGGTACATTCCTCCCTGAACCGTCGTATCTACAGCTGAATTGACACAGACTTGATTTCTAGAGCGGAGAGCGCTTCTGCGCATATTCTCAACGTCAATAGCCTGCCTACCCTTTTCTGACACCAGTCGACCTGCCAATCGAGGTAATATCAGTCTTCAAGATCGTCGAAGGGCGTCAAAATTGACTTTCACAGTGCTGTACCCCAATCTACGACAGAAGATTCCTACCCCACAGTTCAAAGTTGCAGTCCACGGATTGACATCATGGAAAGATTCGTCGATCACTACCAGACTCTACGGGTGGGCTTGTCTGCTACCGATGCTGATATCGAAAAATCATACCAAAAGTTGTCAAAACACTTCCATCCAGAAAGTAACGATTGCCCGACGGCCATAGTTACATTTCAGTCTATCAAAGAGTCTTACTCTGTTCTCAAAGACAGCCAAAAGCGTGCTGAATACGACGCCACCCGCCAGACAATCATGGGGAATCGAGAGTGGTCATTTCCTGTTGTGACAGAGACAGTCACGGAGCCGAACGAGAGAACTGCCAATGAACGAGCCAAAACCACAGCGCCTGATGTTCCCACAAACACTAAGCCCTTCTCCTCCTGTTTTCGATCTGGCTCACCCAATATCCGATCTGACACCAAAGAAACTCCAGATCGAAAGCAACCACCAAAACGACCTAGACCAGAACTACGAGGTGGTCTGTATACAATCAACGAAGTCCCAGGAGAAAGCCATCCAAAGTCCTCTGACAGTAAAATCAAAAGACTGCTGAAGTGTGCTTCAAGCCCTCGACGATTGTTCAACCCAATGGCCATCATGCCCTGCCAATCCGTTCCAGCAGACTTCAAAATGCCCGCTCAAACTTTCCGGTCCTGGAAGAACACGGAGCTGAAAGCTAGAAATCGTCGATTTGACACCTGGTCTCGCTGGGCTGATAGAATTGTTGCACAAATCGAAGATTTATATGAGACCGCTACGCATCAGCACCTCCGTCAAATGCGTCTTGGTGAAAACGAAAGAGATTGGATCCAAACGTTCAAGTTTCATATGAACCAGATGGGAAGATACTATACAGATGATCGTGAGGTGCGCCAGCCTATGCATGGAGATCAAACGTTTCGACGTTTTCTTCAAGAGGGAAATGAGGCCATCAAGGAATTGATTGATACGAAGAGATCCCTTCGAACGCTCATGGACAGATTTCAAGGTCGTCAACACGCTTTCGAGAAGGCCGAGCATGATGCTCTTTTCATGGTCGCCACTAAGACTTTGGAGGAGCTTGAGGCGTTAGAAGTCTTTGGAGGCAAAGACATCAAGGATGTGAAGAAGAGCCAGGAGCTATGGGATAGATTGCTGAATATCGGCTGTCCAGCTTATCAAAGATATCGGCAACCAGACGACCTTCCAAAAACTTGTGTCGCAGGATGGCAGCATCGCTTGCAACTTGACCACGAGGATGGTGTCGAAGTGCCAGTCTGCAGGAGATGCAGCAAGGATATTCTGGTCAGCATTGTCAAATGCGAGGATTGCCATGCTTACATGTGTTCAACATGCGATGATGATATTGAACATCTTAAAGTATACCACACTTGGCTGGAGGAGCGATCAGACGACCTTTTTGGCGTGCAAAAGTCCGAGTGAAGAATGTAGGATATCGGTAAGATGGCGAAGTGTCTGAAAGCGCGTTATGGAACGATGAAACGGTGTTTTGCAATTATTTTGTTTCGAGGGACGTTGCGGACAGGAAGGAGTCAACGAGTTCTTTGATATTTTGATGTTTTTATCCTGATTCAAAAGGACAGGGGAGGCCGACTTCTCCTTTCCCAATACTCAATTTAATGAGCATTGAGAATAATTGTAATAAGGACATAATGAATGGAAGATACAAATTGTTTCTGTAAACCATTCATGCATGTCTTACGCGTTTACTTGAGCACTGAGGCTTTTCATCGAAAATGGTCATTCATCATGGACCGAGTTGGCCATGGATTTGGTAGGCTAATACAATGATATCAGAACGAACACGGTTCTGTGGCAAAGGAGCTCTCGACGCTGTGTCTTGAACTTCACGTTGCTTTTAATAGTCGGCTGCTTCAGCTCACCGTTTTCCCCGCATTTCGCTTACAGTATCTCCGATTCCATAAGGACTTCCCTCTTCACAGGACGACCACGTTTACCAATCTCTCATTGTCTTCCAAGACATATCAAAACCTGCAAACTCGATGCCAGATAAAAACCACATGTGAAGCTGCCGCAGATAGGTATCCCTATCGTCGATCCCTTTCGGGCCTGTTCCCCCGACCAGAACCTCCGAGTGTTTGAGCGAGTTTGTATCAACAGCAATGAGGAGACAGCAGTCAATCCAGCTTCGAGATCCTCTACCGGAGGGATATGAGCGTCAAGCATGTACCTCTATGGATCCATTGGGCTTCTATATTCGGCATCCACCAGCTCCGGAATTGCTGAGCTCCTTCATCACGCCAGATTCCCACCTGTTCCAAACGATTCACATGGGCGCAGCTGTTGTTGATATCGAAAGTTGGAAACTCGTAATCGATGGGCTAGTCAGTCGGCCTTTCTCTCTGTCGCTTGCAGATCTTTTCAGACTGCCAAAGACAACCATCACATCTTTTCATGAATGCTATGGCAGTCCTGTCAAGCCAGCAGTAGAAAATTTGTGGCGCGTAGGGAATGTGGAATGGTCGGGTGTCAAACTCAATACTTTATTTGATCTGGCTGATCCGCTCCCAGAAGCACAGTTTATTTGGTCCGAAGGTCTGGATTATGGAGAGTTTCATGGGGTTGTGGCAGACAGATATCAAAAAGATCTTCCGCTTGCCAAAGCCATGCAGTCGGAAGTTCTAGTGGCGTACGAGATCAATGGCCGGCCTTTGTCAAAGGAGAGAGGTGGACCTGTGAGGTTGATTGTGCCGGGATGGTTTGGAACGAATAGTACAAAATGGTTAAGCAAGCTTTCGCTACAAAGTGGACGTGCAAAAGGACCTTATACAACAACTTTCTACAATGCAATCGATATGGACGATCCAACGAAAGCTTTGAAGCCTGTCTGGGCCGTTGAACCAAATTCAATGATCGTGAAACCTAAATCTTTGGCCGAAGTGTGTGGCTCAAAGATCCAGGTGGAAGGTTGGACGTGGAGCCATGATGGGATTAAGCATGTACATGTGAGTTCAGATGATGGCCAGTCATGGGAAGAAGCAGACGTTGGTCAACGCAAAGATTTCAGTTGGCAATCCTTCTCTGCAAATGTTAGTGTGCCTCGTAGCGGAAGCACCGAGTGCACAGTCTTAGCTCGAGCAACTTCGCTCTCTGGTACGACTCAAAAGAGTTCTGGAAGGCGAAATCATGTTCATAGAGTTACCGTGAAGATCAATAGAGGAAGTTGAAGTTTCATTGCAGCGACCATCAAAGAACCTTGCTATCTCGGAATATGAGTCCCATTGACTATACTCTTTGTAAGCCATTGAACAATTCGAATTACCCATAAATACTGGAATGTAAAGATTTTAAGATGATAACATGAGAAACATGATGCCTACGCTCATAAAAAGCAGATATACTTCGGTATTTGGACAAGATGACGCTCCGCGGAAGGACATGCCTTTAGTGACCTTACCCCACTTTCCGTGATCTTCAGCGAACACCACACCGGTATGTAGCCTGAAACATCTCATATAGCACTAATTTACTGGCATCTCATCAAATTTGGGTATAATCATTATCGGTCTGCTATTGTTCCTGTTTCTATATATTAAGGTCGATTTTCCCGTTGAAAGGCCAAGCGCCTCTCATGCTCTGACACTAGCAGAATACTTGTTCACGCAACGGCACTTCGGCTTCTTTCGACTGGTTCTCAAGATCACGAGTCCCAAGCATTTTCTCTTGCAAGTTGATCAAATTCGGCAACATGGCCCGACCAATGCGTGTTGCTGCATGTCATGCATCAGCTGTGTTCCTCTCTGCCAAAGGGACAACCGAGAAAGCGATATCTCTCATCCATCAAGCCGCGAAGAACCACGCAAATCTCGTTGTTTTCCCAGAAACATTCATTCCCGCATTTCCAGTCTGGAGTTCAATCCGTCCGCCGACAGAGAACCATGGACTTTTCCAGAAGATGGCACAGCAGTCGATCTACGTTGACGGTCCGGAGATGAGTGCTATTCGAGCAGCTGCCAAGAAGTCCAACACGATTGTGAGCGTCGGCATCTCGGAAAAGGTGCATTACAGCGCTGCGTGTCTCTTCAATAGTAACGTTATTGTTGGCTCGGACGGGGAGATTTTGGTGCATCATAGAAAGCTGACGCCGACGTATTTCGAGAAGCTGACTTGGAGTCCTGGAGATGGGCATGGATTAAGAGTTGCCGAAACTCCTTTTGGGAAAATTGGGAACTTGATTTGTGGCGAGAATACGAATCCATTAGCTCGATACTCATTGATGGCGCAAGGAGAAGAGCTGCATATTTCTACTTGGCCAGCGATTTGGCCTACAAGAGCTCCACGTATTTCCCACCCGGAAGGCTCCACTAAGTCCAATCCGAGCTCAGCTGCATCGCCCGAAGAAGCTGTAGAGAAGCCTCCAGCCAACTACGATAATATCTCAGCAAATCGAACAAGAGCTGCAGCTCACTGTTTCGAAGCGAAATGCTTTGGTGTACTCTGCTCAGGTCGTTTCGATGAAAAGGCAATCGACATTGTTTCTGAGGGTTCCTCAGATGAGAAACATGTCCGCAAAACTCTGCAAGAATCGCCAGCTGCAGCGACGATGTTCTTGGATCCAACCGGTGCTTTGTTGCCAGGATATACGATTGATTCAGAGACGGGAGAGAAGCAAACTAAGGACTTTTTGCAGAAGGAAGAAAACATATTGTATGCTGATATGGATTTCAATGACTGTATTGAAGGGAAGCAGTATCATGATGTTGTTGGAGGGTATCAAAGGTTGGATGTGTTTGACCTTAAAGTTAACAGATCTAGGAGAGTCCCAGCGACTTTCATTGATGAATCTGCCAAGGGATTGTAAAGTTCAAAGCTGTGCCTGATAACTCGCAATGAAGTATGCCACTGGCAACAATTAATATCCGCTATGCAATGTTCTTGAATAGCTGCACACCTATGAGATATCGGCTAGACAATGCCGTGGACTTATGATTTCAAGTTATCAGCTGAGCAATATCTTATATTCGTGAACTTGAGCCATGTATAATTGTTTATGACGTAGCTTTATCAAGACTTCAAAAATCTTATGAGTACGTGTCACGCAGATTGTTCATGAATTCGGGTTCAAAGTTAATCAATATCTCATGATAGATCCGTGACTTAAAGCTATTTTTGATTCAATGTTACGTACCATTCCCATGGCTTTGGAAGAGTCGGAGCCAATATCACGTAAGATGCTCGTGGATTTGAGAAATTTTCAATAGTGTGTTCTCTGATGGTAAAGAAAAAGGATCCCCTTTCCACTCTTTACCAGATTTGACTTCCTGGCGTCCTGAAGTCGCTGGAAGCCTACCAAGCATCGAGTGTGTTGGTACATTCCCTTCTGGACCAAACAATTCACGGAAGATCATACCAGTTGGCAGTAAGAGGCAGGATGATAAGATTTTCCCTGACATGAGACAGGCGCATGTATTCCTTCAGCGAATTACGTTGCCGTGAGCGCGCACGGAAGGATGCGGCGCAGGAGTTCGAGAATTCGGAGTTGCTAACTTATGTATACCTGTCGATGGTGGGATTAAAGCGAGGTCAAGCGATTTCGTCTTCGGCGAAGCAAAACCCTTTGCCTGAGACTGGCGCAAATTCAAGTCATCAGGATTTAGATGACTAGAAGATGTCATGTCAGTAATAACCTGTACCACTTTAGGTGTTTTAATTTCCGTTTAAAGGAAGCTTCACTATGTAGGACTGTAACATTAGATGATTATTGACGTCTTTCTTCGAGTATAGGTAAACATATCCTCGCTTGGTCAGAGTCGCATTTCCCAGGCTCAAAAGATTAGCGGTAGCAAGCTATAATATGATCTTGTTGCCCCTGCATGAGAAAATGAGTTTCTTTCAGGTACCAGTGCCATCAATTTCTACGAATTGCTTCACGAAAGCCGCAAGCGATCAGTTTCGATCGGAAACTCCAGCTGAAGAGTTTCTAGGACATATTCTTTGCCCCTACCGTTTTGAGAAAATTCAACTTTACAAAAGCCAGAAGAGAGTTTCGCTTCGCTAGCCAAAATTACCTAGGCAAGAAGTCAACATGGGGTTTGATTTACGGGACAAAACAGATTCCCACAAGATACCTATAGAAGGTAATTCTTGGTAATCATAGGTATCCACACCTCGCGGAATTGCCCGCATTGGACGTTTGACTACAACAAAGGAAGCGAGGCGGCCGTCTCGACCGCAGGATCTTCATCAACGTCAGATTTGATTACAAAACTTCAGTATCATCTGTTTTGAGTCGGCCGCATTAACGTAAGAATCACCACTACGACCGCTCCGAGTCGAGATGAAGACTCGAAAATGGGCGAGATGGTAGTCATTGAAATGATGCCCGGGGTTCAGTTTCGCATCTATGTTGCTGATGAAACGATTTGTACACAAGCTGGCGTGGGTCTTCTGCTGGAGTGGATCTTAGGTATATACCGAGTCATGTTTCCACTTGTACGGAAAACAACAAGTCTAGATGACAAGGATCAAGTATATAAGATCAAGGTCGTCATCTTTCTTCAAGATATTAAAAGTCATCTATCATTTCATTCCTTTCCTCGTCAATCTCGGAAATAACAGCATTACCCAAGCTGTCTGTACAGAAACACTAATCAGTCACGCGCAAAACATCTGGTCAATAATAAACAGTCTCACGTAAAGTCACGTTTCTGTAAATATCGATACCATCACAATGTCGGCCCTCCAGCCCAGCCAAATAGCATTCCTCCTCGTCCCTGGCTCTTTCTCCCCGCCCTCCATCTATCACAAACTGACTCCCCTCCTGCTCGCCCAAGGATACACCGCCATCACCATCTCCCTACCATCCGTGGGCGAGCGACCTGAAGGACCAGCCACCATGGCCGAAGATGCTTCAGCCATCCACACCGCTCTCACGGCGCTCATTGAGGATGGCAAAGATGTCGTGCTGGTGATGAGTTCGTACGGAGGCTATCCCGGGACGGAAGCTTCCAAAGGACTCGGTAAGAAAGAGAGAGAAGCAGCAGGGAAGAAAGGTGGCATCGTGAGCTTGGTGTATTTGGCGGCTCATGTACCGGTTGTTGGGGGGAGTATTGCAGGAGGATTTGGTGAGAATGTGCCGGATATGATTAGACTTGCTGTAAGTACAACGCTCTCCTCTTTTGCGCTATTAATGGTCGTCCTGGCTATCTAGGTTCAAGTATTGCTTTGTTGGTTATAGGTATTCTAATTGAAACGTGGGTAGGGCGATTATATGTCCCTCGACCATTCCTCAGATTGGAAGACCATCTACAACGACCTGCCGGAAGCTGAAGCTAAGCACTACATGTCGCTCATGCCCACGCACTCAACCATATCCTTCTCGGGAGAACTTACCTATCCGGGCTGCAAGCACATTCCTGTGACCTATCTGCTTACGGAGAGCGATCAGATTATTCCTGTCGAGTTTCAGAGACAGATGATCGAGTTTGCGAGGAGTGAGGGCGCGGCTGTAAATGTGGTTGAGACGAAAGCTGGACATGTACCGATGGTGAGTATCCCAGAGAAGGTAGTTGAGGTTCTGATCGGGGCTGCCAAGGGGTTGTGAGAAATCGGAATGATATATGGAATGGAGGTTGCAACTAGTTTTTAATGCGGGGAGGATAGAATACGATTCAACGAAGCCGAAGAAAATTGTTCATTATTGATTTGCAGACCAAAGGAATTGAGCTTGCCAAAGTAACCCCAAATCAGTAACCGGAGATACCTCAGACCACAATCTCATTCTCCTTATACATACCGTCAATCAACTCATGTCTCTCTACCGCATCCTCAAATGAACAATTGATCTTCCCCGCAGCCAGCTCCTTGTACAGTCTCGCCACATTCCGACTCGCCATTCCCCAATCATCGCCCTCGAACTCATCCTTCTCTACCTCTACAACCTCCACCTCACCACCCTCGCCTCCAGACAAGTCGAAATCATAGACTTCGATCTTGATATCTGAGTATCCGACGTTCAAGAATGGTCCCATACCTGAAACACGAATCTCTCCAGTTTCACCGTAGATGCGCCACTCTAGACCCGGCGTGCCTTTGAATGACTTGCCGCCGCGAAGAGAGTAAGAGATTGGGATGCCTGTACTGAGAGTACCGTTGAGAAAGATTGTGTCATCGGATGTGATGGGAAATTTCTCTTCCAAGACCGAGTTGTCTGAAGAGAGCAGCTTCTGATGCGTGCGGCGAGATGCAACGAGGGACTTGGGTGCAGTCTTGAAGCCATAGCCCAGAGCTATTTCGGTTGTCAGATATTTTCCATGACGGACGAGGATTTAATTATCTTACCAGCCTGGATATAATCGATCGAGTGCCCGAAATGGATCGTCATCATATTCCCACCAACCTCTCGTTGGCCAAGGTACCTAAATTGATCAATTGACTTTCGACTGTGAAAATCTTCTAGAAAAACCCACTTGTGAGAATCCTGAACAGTCGGACCCATGTTCCCACCTTGTCCCATCCAGCTACTACTCAAAACCTTCCCAATCCTACCCCCATGAATAAGCTGCTTTACCTTCCTCACAATAGGGCTCTGTCGTCCCTGCAATCCCACAACAGCAGTCTTGACACCACCCTCATTCTTCAGACGAAGCAGCTCCTTAGCCTCAGCGAGATTCTTCCCCAGTGGCCATTCCACATAGACGTCCTTGCCAGCTTTAAGACTAGGAGTGATAGTAGAGAGATGGCGATCCACCCTCACGCTGCAAACGACGAGGTCAACGTCCTTGTCTTTTGCCAATTCTATGATTCGATGAGCCAATCTTGCATCTCAATAAGTCAAACCGGAAGAAAATGCATACCCTCAGGATTCCCATAGGCCTTCGTCCCCTCCCCTAATTCATACTTCTCAATCGCGGCCTTCGAACTCTCAACAGAACTGTTACAAACAGCTACAATCTGATATTGATCGCTGTGCTTCAAGAACGGGAGGTGAGCGCCTGGTGCCCAGCCTGAAGTGGATAAGCCGATAAATCCGACGCGGATTGGTGGCATTGTGGTTGTCGGGTTGATATCTGAAGTCTGAGTCGAGTTGTGTTCAATGAGGTAGGTATTGAGTAGTGACGTGGAAATTATTAGAAGGTTGAAAATGGAGTGGTGTTATAGAATTTAGGTAGAGTATGTTTTAACCTTATAGTAATAGGTAAGAAGAGTTGATATGATCAGGAGGGGTTTAAGTGGATAAGTCGTCAAGTGGGGTAGCTTGCAGGTTCGGGTATTGTTGTAGCTGCAGCCAAGAAAGGCATCATTGCTTTGAAATCAGTAATTGATCTCACTTCGATTAATAATGCAATGCTTGACAGTTTGTGTTACCAGGATGAGAACGAACGCGAGTATCGATTCTAAGGATGTCTGAAGAAATCTGGTATTAGCCTATTGTTAGGTATCATTATTTGTATTTTGACTGCTGCGTCATGGTTTAGCTTGAATGTCGAAGGTATGACCCGTAAAGCCGAGTTTAGAGGTTCATCAGAGGGCGAGTTTATTGTCCAATATCAGTTTTTCCGTGAAGCGGCGGACGTAACGAGAGATATGAAATCATGTCATAGCAGGTTATTTGATTTAGTTCCATTCATCGACATACTACTCAACATATTCAGTGTCTCATCGACCTATCAACCTCAACTCCCAGCCTTTCAGCTATCCATGCACCGGACACATCGTCTTTAGTCAACCAGTCATGCCAGAGAAGAGAAATCAAGAGAAAGGTATGCGGACAGCCAGACGTCCGTCCCATCCGCTGAAGGCAAATTTTCGCTCCCTTCTTTTGGAAAGAGAGCTTCGAAGAAAGAAGTAACAACCTCCCCAATGATGCCAAACCATGTACTCCAAACAGTTCCCAGCTCCCTCCTCAGAGGTAAAGCCCTTCAATATCAAGTAGACATATAACAAACAATCGGATCAGCACAGCTGCATATAAAGTGCAGATGCCTGCTGATGATGATGGAAGAGAAGATTAACGCCGAGTTTCAATGCTTCGAAGATGTAACAGCTGAGATGCAGCATTTTGGAAGAAAATTTGGCACAACAGTAGTCGAGTTTTGGTGGCCGTTATAAAGTCGTGGAAAGAGCTTGAGCTCTTCCTAGTATAGTCGTGGAAAGTAGCGCCTCGCGCAATAGTAGAAAGGGATTTACGTTATGCATTATTGTTTAGAGATTAACCAGTTCCAGTGACGCCAACCGAGCCATTCTGAGCTCGTCCCCATCCAGAATTGCGGTACTCTCGTCGATTGTCTCTTTGACTGTCGGGAGTACCGTTGCGATGAGGATATGACATGGGTTGATCAAGATCTTGTCCCTGCCACTGCTGCTGAGGTGGTGTATTCTGGTTCGAACTGCTTGCGTACGGTTGAGAAGGATCCTGAATATGACGGACACTGCTCTCCTTCTGCCAAGCAAAAGCTTGTGATGGATCCGTGTCAACTCGGGTGACAACAGGTGCAAGTGGTCGTCCATCTTTGGACTTGCCTAGGGGAGATGACTCGGTCTCAACAGTGCGTCGTGGTCCACCAGCTGCACCAAGATCGCCATATCTCTTCAGAATTTCTTTCGTGGTAATGTCACTCGGATTGGTGAAGAGAGTCTGATCACTTAAGATTGACTGCAAGTCTTCGGGAACCTAGAGCATGATTAGTACGCGAAGCGATTGGGTATTGGGAATTAGACATACCTCACACATTTGCTCGTTGCATTCGATGAGCGTGTGTACGACCTCAATGGCAAGGAAATTATCATCAACGGGTGTCTTGGCGTTAGTGTAGAGAATGTTGGGAGCAATAACGGTGGCAAGGTTGTGCGTGTCCATCTTGGATCCAGACTCCTCGTCGATTTGGTGGAAGGAGGCCACGAAGTTGAAGAAAGCGCAGAGTACCTCCAAGCAATCTCGATGCGCCTTTGGAAGTAAACAACAAGTTAGATGTAGAACACGTCGTCGCTTGTCTTCATCGGTAATCTTCTGTGATGCAATAAAGAGTCGGTGGAGTTTGAAGGTTAGAAGTGGATCTGGAAGCTCTCGGAGATATTTCTTAAGTATAGCAGCAACTTGTACCACATTCTCCTTGGAAAAGTCGACAGCCTCACATCCTTCTCTGTCAATTGTCGCCATTGTGTCATTCAAGCGCTTGATGTTACCGTTCTTTCTGAACACACCTTCCACCGAAAGATCCATCTTTCGCATGGTGGTCACGGCATCATCAACCATTGCCGGGATACGCAATGCGCCAGGTCCAATGCCTTCTGTAGAGTCGGCACCATCTCTATCAATAATTACCTCAAGAGGAACACCAAAGACGCCCTTCTTCTTTCCACCCTTCTTGCCATCGGTCTTGAGAGCCTTGCCAACCTTTGTCCAAAAATTTGGCTTTCTAGTCTCGATCAAATTGAGGAGCTCCTCCATGGTGAAATGATTTTCGAGCAAGGGTTGCATCGCAATGACGGCCACATGTCGAACAATAAAGTACTCCAGAGCAGACAGCTCGGAAAAGTATCTCTTGCCCTCGCGTCTCGGGGGTAATGGCTCGCCGGCTCCAGCTTGATCCAAGGGGTTGCCGCTGGATAGATTGCGTTGGTGACCATTCAGAAGTTTGGGCTCTGTAACTGAAGTGCGGAATATCTCGTTGCGAGCATGCTTATATGCATTTGGGCGTTGCTCCTTGGCTTGTTCGGCTGCCACAATCCTTGGGATATCATCCAAAGTGATACCGTTGCTACCGCTGAACATAAGCTCTGTTCGATTCTCATCCCTGTCCTGCATGCTAAGCTCCCGTGAATTGGTCCCATCGACCCCGGTCGGCCCTTGTTGGCCATCTGAACCTTCTAGAACCCGCGATGTTCGCGCCTTCTTGATAGTTGACGAAAGGTGCTTATCCATGCGTGTGCTTCGCAGGCGACGGACGTCATTAAGTGTGTTCTCATAGGAAGAAGATACACGCTTGTCGTCTGGGTTGCCCCCTTGAGACTTGGAACGCTTCTCAGATCTCAAACCAGCCGTCTCGTTCTGGGTTGTGATTCGGTGGCCTTCAGATGAGTCATAACCATTCAAGTTTGGATTATCAGAGGTATGCGGAAGGCTGCCAGTGCTTCGTAGCATTTCCAATAACTTAGCCAAGGAGACACGCAGCAAGAAAACATATTCCTGGAGTCGAGTTACCCGCTCATAGCCAAAGATTGCACCTTGAGCGAGGCCCTCGCATTGTTTGCAGAATACTCGCAGATCTTGATCGCTCCAGCTCGCATCCTCGAGACTGTGGCCGAGTTCTCGAGAACAATTGACACATGTGAGACAGCCCAAATGCCATCTACGCTCTCCTAATCGAGCACATTCGTCTTCAATGGTTCTCCGGCAACTAACACATTGATCAGGATTCGAACTTCCGAGTTTTGACGTTCCTGTGGTTATCTCCAGGGAATCGTCGTTCTTGATAGTCTCCATATCACCTAGATCATCCAAGAATACCTGCAGGCAGTCCGAGTTCCGGTGCTCTCGTTCGACCTTCAAGGCGCCCTGTAGGCATATTCTGATCAAAAGCTTCAGATAATGAGCGAGGCCAGTGACTAGCGCAAGAAGCTCCTGGGTAACGCCAAGCTTCCTAACACCTCCCTCCTGACTCTTTGACAGAAGCGAGAAGAAAGCGACAATCTTCTTACATAGTAGCTTCGCTTCTCTCGAGTAAGATAGCCCTATCTTTGATTAGATCATGTCTTGCTTGTGAGTGCGATATCTTACCTTTTGGGCCAACGTTTGACATGGTGGCATCAAGCTTATCAGCGGAACGGAACAGGATATCCACGTGCCAAATGAACTTCTTCGCAACCAAGACTCCATCTACATAGGCGCCATTACTCACGTGGAGAAGCATGTCTGAGATACAAGCAGCCGAAGATTCTTCAAACGTTGAAAGAACACTCCAGATTTTGTAAACCTTCTCCTCCATTCTTTCTTCTAGATCACGTACTGCGTTTCGGCCTGCCTCATCTGTAGTATCCTGTGTGAAATCAAGCTCCTTTTGATCTTGGTTTATCTGTGACGAGGCGAGTCGGACATTCCAGAACTTGTGGATCATGTAACATTCAGGGTGCCAATGCTGATTCTGACCATTTCGAAAGATCTCAACGAATTGCTTCAGAATTGCGGTTTGACATCCATTGCATCTCTGCGCAAATCGTGTCGAGTAGTGGTAGTGACAGTAGACTAGGCCTTCGTGCTCATAATAACTGTCCTGTGCTCCGAAAACCGTAGGACATACAGAACATGTGAAGTGATCAATATGGTACTTGCGGTCTAAAGCGGTAATATAAGAACCTCTGAGAGCGCCATTGCACTTGTAGCATATGAGGTCCAGTCTTCGAAAGTAATCTGTTTCGCAGAGTGGATATTGTCCTTCGCCATTTTCATCATCAACAGGAAAGAATTTCGAGGCTACGATCTCTCCACAGTCCTAATTGAAGCTTAGTAAAACAGCGTGAAAGGGAACTCAGAATGGTGTCTTACCCTGCATCTGAAGCAGTCCAAGTGGAATGTACCACTTAGTGCTCGCACAAACTGGCCCGTCAAAGGCTCGCTGCATTTCTTGCAAAGTCTGAGCTGACCCGACGCAGTCCTCCCGTTTCTTGTCTTTGAACGGTTACGCTCCCCACTCGTCTTTGCCAGTCCTGTTTCCCTATCCCTCTCTCTACCACTTGCGCTACCAGTAGGTGATGCAGCAATTCTGTTGTCTGATGCGAATGCTCCATTTGGTCTAGGTAGTGGCCCATCCTGCCCGTTCCTCTCTGACTGGTATCGCCCTCTGTCCTCGGGATGTGGTTGTCTAGTGAAATCCGAATTGTTGCCTGTTCTGTCTGGATCATACGCAGTGTACTGGCCGCCAGGATGACCAGAAGCTCCTCCCTCTGACTGAGGACTCATCATGCCCAGTCCAACGAATATCCTTCCCGCTTCGAACCACTAGTGTAATCTGCTGCTTTCGAGACTGTAAAGATCGAAATTCGAGCCCGCTACCGGGTGAGCGTATTGTCTGGCAGGTAGGCGTAAACCAGACTCGAAGTGAGATCTCCCTTCGCAGACTGATTCTAGTGATTCCAATTTACAGGTAGCAACTCAACTGGACTTTAGCATGTGCGATTGAAAGTGGTGGACTCTGATGTTTTGCTCGCGGTAGATGAAGCTTGAATTCTTCTTTAGGAGTATTATTATCCCATGTGTTCTCGCCCAGCTTGTCTAATCAGCTCAGCTCGAGCCCGTAGATGAGGAAGGATGGAGAGAATTGGATGTGCTGCGACTCAATCGCGTGTCGCGGTTGTCGGTGAGAAAATGCAGGGTATTGAGGCAGGAGTTCGAGTCTGGTGTCTGTGAATAGATTGCGCCCGCTAATCCCTTACTCCTCAGGCGTGGATACGTAAGTCTCGAGAACGATAGAGAGAGTGTAGATTGCTCGAACGAAAGAAATAAGCGTCAGCGACAAAGTGCAAGAGGTTGATTGTTCGAGGTGGTCGTGCTCCTGTCCTCTCCTGTCCTGTCCTGTCCTGTGCTGGCTGTACTCAGAGGTGAGGTGAGGTAAGGTATTCGTTCAGGTCAGGACCCGCTCCCAGAGACGGGAGGCAATAGAACCGGGGTGGTGGAAATTAGTTTGCGCCCGAATCATGAGGCAGCAATCGCTTCGAGCTCGGGGCACCTCATTTCTCACCTGTAGATCTCCCGCCCACTTCCTTCTCATAGGTAGGTAAGTACTGTAGTAGCAGGCAAAGCAACTGATGGAGTAATTTATCCGTCTTTAGGTAGGCGTGTATCTGTATCTTATATAAAGGGTTGAGTACAAATTACCTATACACCTAAGGTACCTACCTAAGGTACCTTACTCTAATAGAAATCTTTACTGAAGGATCCATCATTACTATCTCGCTGGTACGGTCCAGCACTTCACCTTGTTATGATATCTTGGGGTAATGAATATATTATACGCAGCAAACAATCATGATTATCTTCCCATTGTCACAAATACAGTCTGTATCATGAGGCTTCTGTTGAAGTATCCTCTCCCAGAAAAGAAATGAACTATGGGCTGCAGCATAAATTTAGTACCTTGCTCTTTGCCTGGTATTATATCTATCTATTCATTCACTCAGTGACGTTCAATACCCGCAGTCTTCTACTGTATAGTAAGGTATTCTAATTTAAGAAAGTCAATGAGTCAAGCAGATCCGATCTTAGAAGGTATGTGTTGGAAGACCAAGTCGTTCATGAGACCATTCCTAGACGACAGACAGCTGGCCCCCTACCTACATATAAGGTAATCATGTGGAGGTACCTGGCTTCAGCCTCATTACCGACCTCCGTATACCTTAGGTACAGATAGAATATCTGCATCTGCCTGCCTACCTTCCTTATCTCACTAGGTCGCTCGGTAGTTCCCGCCAAGCTCAGTCAGCCTGGCCAGCCCAGCCTGCCCTGCCTTCCATGTTTCCCGCATCTCATCTCGTCTCGTCTCGTCTCGTCTCAGCTCGCTCATCCATCCAGATTTAAACTTCAACCCCGACTCCACTATGACCACACCCCCCCATGACTTCCACTTCCACTTCTAGACACTCACTCTGACCTACCTTACTCTCCTCACCTCTGCTCAACTTTTCACACGGTACAATCCTGCGCAAGACTAGAAGTCAACCTCTTGCTGCAGTGGAGCATCGTTCTTCCCAAAAAAAAGAAATGTCAAATCACTCCATAATCAGAATTACGAGGGTCAGTTTG
The DNA here is from genome assembly GCA_014282315.1 of Neospermospora avenae. Taxonomy (NCBI): domain Eukaryota; kingdom Fungi; phylum Ascomycota; class Leotiomycetes; order Helotiales; family Ploettnerulaceae; genus Neospermospora; species Neospermospora avenae. The sequence goes on along the minus strand of JACBAH010007373.1, from coordinate 2,827 downwards.
GCAAACGGCGCAGTTCATGGTGGGGTCGGCTCGCAAGGCTGACGCATATCATAGGAATTATCAGATCTTCAGAAATCCTCTGATCTGTGTAAGTAGACCTCCGCTTACTTTCATACACGGTGGTTAAAACCATCGAGAGCTGACGTATCATACTTTAGCCCTGGCGGTCGCATGTCGAGATGTCGATGTCCGCAATGTAAAGGCTATCATAATCGGTCCTCCCGAAACGCCTTATGAGTTCGGCTTTTTCGAGGTTGGTGATGCCCTATGGAATACGTTATACATATGCTGAACTGCTCTGCTCCTAGTTTGCGGTCAAGTTTGGCAGAGGTATGGAGTCATGGACTAGGTCAAATCTCCCAACGCTGAGCAGAGTATAGAATATCCAGGCAAAGCGCCCTCGGTGATCGCAACCACCACAAACGGAGGCAGATGTCGATTCAACCCAAACATATATGCTGGAGGAAAGGTGTGCTTGTGAGTGGCTTTACAGACTATAAACAAGCATAAGGACTGACTGAAGCTTTAGGTCGATTTTAGGGTATGCAAACTTGACACACGGGGAAGGATTGCGGCTGATGTGCTTACAGAACATGGCGAGGTGAACGAGGAGAAGAGTGGTCATCAGCGCAAGGATTAGAGTCGATTCTCATCTCGATACAAAGTCTCATGTCCACAAACCCATACGAGAATGAACCAGGTTTCGAAACTGCCAACGAGGAGGGGGACAAGAAGAACCAGAAGGACTACGTGAACAAGGTAGGAAGGGGACGGGGACGGGACCTTACTACCAGGCGGGCTGGACTGACATCCTTGCAGATCCGCCATGAGTCTCTTAGAATCTCCGTCATTCAGCGACTTGAGGAATATTTAGGAATCTCCGCATCTGGCGTCGTACAAGAGCCAGTAGTAGAGGGAGATGATAGTGACAATGATGCCGATGTAGACAGGGACTTCGACGAAGCTTCCACAAGCTTCGATCCATTTAGGGATCTGTGCAAACGCCGCTTCCTTTGGTACTACGACTCGTACCTGTTGGCCATCAGCAAGGCGAAGGCTGACGTGATCGATGGACAAGCATTCGCTCGTATGCCCTTTGAGTGTACCGGAAATGGAATGGAGGGAAAATTCAATTACACCGAGCTGGAGCGACGCTTAAGACTTATTCGTAAGACAATGGACGCCGAGACCGATAGATGGGCCGAGGAGGGTATGGTATCGAAGAAGAAGGAAACTGGAGTCGCCTCAAATCTTCAGCGCCAGTATGAACAGGTCGTCGAAGCTTACAAGAGGGATAAGAACGTCACTCTAGACATCGAGTTGGTCGACAAGAACCCTTTCGTCTGGTCTGTTACTTATTTCGGACGCCCAATGACCAACCTTGATGGAGGCCTCTTCCGTATCAAGCTCTTCTTCAGCCCACGCTTTCCCGAGGAACATCCTAGAGCACGCTTCGAAACACCACTATTCCACCACCGAATTGCCTCCGATGGCACGCCATGCTATACCTCCAAAAGAGCTGAGGATGCGAAGTCACATATTGAGGCTATCATCGAGGCTCTCGAGGAAGAGTCGCCTCCTTATGATCCGAGAACTATGGTCAATCCCGAAGCCGCGAAGTTATACTGGGGCTCTGAAGACGACAAGAAGAAGTACAACCGTACGCTTCGGAGGGCGGTTCAGCGCAGCATGGAGTAAGTAGATTACTTGCCTTGTCTTGTGACATGACATTCCTCTAACATTAAACAGGGAATGATTAAGCACCACGTCAAAATGCAGCATAGCTAGGGATTATTCTACTGAAGGCTTCTATGAGGGTCAGATAGAGTTTCTTTACACTTTCACGTTTTACACTCGTCTAGATATTGCCCTTTGTGACAAGACGGACCTTGGGTTTCACGGAGTTTGTTTGGGATGGGCTGGGAAATTGAGGAAATGGAACGTGGTTTGCGGCGTTCGGCAAAGCGAGATAGCATTCCAGGGTTGCAGTATTTTTAGCGGGTTGAATTCGACTACTTTCCTCGAGCTTGCATGCTCCGCTCCCTACAGGCCGACTCATGACTCTGATACACCTAGATGTTGTACATTATAAATGATATCGGAGAGCTTTCTCCGGATTTCAGCTATGCTGATGTAATTATAAGGTAAATCGACATATGTCACAACCGTCCTATCTCAATGCTATTCGGTATACACACCTTCCATCCCAACCAACAACTACACCTCTGCTTACCACTCACTGACCCTTCTTCTCCCCTTCCTTAATCCTCTGCTCCTCAAACCACCCAACCGCTCTCGTAACCCCCTCCTGCAATCCCACCAACGGCTTATACCCCAACCTCCTCTTGGCCTTCCCACAATCATAATACCTCGTCATACAACTATACCTCACCTGCCTCCTCGTCAACTTCGGCGTCCGTCCCAAACACCACATCCCCCACTCCAATATCGCCCCTATCGCCATCCCAGTATCCCTTCCAATGACCCACACATGTTCCGTCCCTTTCTCACTCCCCGCCGCCTTCCAAACCGCCCGCGTAAAATCCCAGAAATACACCGGCTCGTCATTCGTCACGAAGAAAGCCTCGCCGTCTACTTTCTCGTGGTCTAAGGGAGCCGTGGACAGTTTGGAGGTTTGGAGAAGAGCGTTGGCGGCGAGGAGATGAGCGTGCGCTACATTGACGACGTAGGTGAAGTCGAAGAGGTTGTTGTTTTCCCCAAGCTGGAACCCGGTTTTGTTGGTATGGTGGACGTTAATGATGGGAGGGATTAGCTGTACGTCGCCTTCGCCGAATATGCCGGCGGGGCGGAGGGAGCAGGTTAGGAG
>JACBAH010007372.1:0-28273 GCA_014282315.1 Neospermospora avenae | reverse complement strand
ATATATATATATATATATCATGTCCCAAAACATCGTCATAAAGAATGCCTTACGTCTATTCCAGAGCATCAAATGATTGCCCCTACCTCCCACTTCAGCCACTGTCCGTCGAGTCGAGTGAAGATGTGAAGAATCCCAAATATAAAGACAGGCTACGATCCGCCTTCCCATGCAATGTCCCTATTTGTTATTAGCTTGCAAGCTTTTCTACGGAGGGGAATGAACTCCAGCGGTACACTTACATGACATCCATAGGGCCCAGTCCCAACAACTGCCGGAACACTCCCTCGCCTACAGGAGTCAAACCCGATGTCTGCTGGTTAGCCATCTCCCACCCGGAAGGGACATCAAAATCTCTCCCAGGCGTCTCAGGCATGCCGAATGTATTTTCCGGTGTCATGCCCGTCGCTGAGATATTTCCATAATCCGGTTGTGTCGAGAAGAAAGCCGACATCGATCGGCTATCAGTGACCGGTAGGTTCTGATGTGCACCATTAGGACTAGTTTCGAATGATGCAGCTCCAGAATTAGATTGTCCTGCTTGTCGGTTTGGCCGCGAATCCGATGGCGTGGAAGCATTGGGCGTGGGTCGAATCGAAGATGAGTTTGTGGTATCTGGTGACATTCCTGTATCGGCACCATTACTGCTCTCGCTGTTCCCGTAGCTAAGGTCCAGAGACACGAATGTCCCTGGCCTTCTTTGAGTCTCCCCAATCGCAAGCCCTTGCAGTGTCCGCCGCACTTCCTGGCCAGAGTCTGCAGCTGGGTGATCAGATGATGGCATCCAGCTCGATTGGTCTGCGAAGATGTCGTTCCGCGTTTTAGAAGAGCCTGCTGCATTCGAGCCTGCATCTCGACTGAAATCATCTACTTTCTCGGTTGTTCCGTTCGGGCTTTGCTCATCTCCCATGTCGACTTCTCCCAGGATTTTTGAGTAGAGACATTCATTTCGGAAGGTGTTGGGAAGTCCATTAGGACCCTGACCCATCTTTGGCATTGTTGCACTTGATATACCAAGCTATAAGGATTAAGTACGACCATTAGACATTAAAGGTCGGCGTGACTTACATTATCTTCACTATATGCAAAGACAGATTTGTACTTTGGATTCCGCATGCCAAGTCCTTCTAGATCAACATCCAATTGAACCAAGAAAGATTCTGTTAGAGGGTTCTTCTTCTTGAGAGCATTCATGGCAGATAGCAGAAATCGAAGCGAGTCTGCCGTCTGACTATCGTCTGGTCGACTCTTCAGGTACTGAACAAATACTCGTGCAGCTACGTACAAACAAAAGGAGATGAAAGGATTCGTCTATGCAAGTTTAGCTTGAAGTACATAGGACATGTCGTTGAGAAACCTACAGATGAAAGATCCAAGTGAGAAACTAGACGCATGATGCTCGCAATCTCGTTAGCTGCTGTGATACACCGCACCTTGCTCTCTGCACTGATCGATGCTGGAAGTTGATTCTTGTCGGCCTTGTATATGGCGGCTTGGTGCAAACAAATCGTCGATGTGTGGATATTCATGTTCGTAAATACAATGTTGGGATTGTTTAGACCGTTAGGTAACTTCAAATGTGACGGCATAGATAGTGATGTGTTGAGAAGGATGTTGTCCATATTTCTGTGACGTTTCCAAAATTCTCCATTCAAGTCATTGTCTCGGCCATCAGAATCTGGACGGTGGAGATGAATTAAGTTCCGTCCGAAGAGACATGCCATCAATACTACTCCACCGAAAGGCGAAAGCCTTGAAGCACCGGAAGGCGACAGAGAATCATGGAGTGACAGCGTATGTTCGGGTTTGCTCATATTAAAAGCATCTTCTGAAGCGGGCATATTGGTCAAAATGTCCTTCTCGTCGATCGACATAGGCCATCCGGTACCGATGCTGGCGTAGCGGTCTTCGCAGAAAGCATACCAGAAGGTCCTTCGTCTCTCTTCTCGCTCTGTCCAGTCCCGAGGCGCAGGCAAACATTGTTTCACGTCTAGCCCAGCACCGTCAAGTCTATGTAGCCCCATCCTGAGAATGGTCAGCCTTTTTTCACGACCAAAATACCGGAAATCTTCTACTCACATCTGACACATTCGAATAGCGGCTCCTGTACTCATCCAAGCACGAGGAAAAGACATCATTCTGAACTCATATGAAGCAAGAAGCGCATGTGTCTGTGCGTGTGCAATGGAAATGATGTGTTCCCCATGTCCCTTCAGAGCATCATTCTCCATATACTTGCGAGCACGATGGTAGAAATGGTCTCTCAGATCCATGAACTTATCCTCTGCAGATGCAGCAAGCGTCCACATGGCATATCGAAGCGCAACAGGAGGACGTTGACTAGGGGCACTGGTTTTCGATTCCATTAGCATAAACTTACTGTCCCGAGACTGGATATTAAAAGAGAAGTATTTTATTGAGGTATGGATTTTGATGGGTCAAAGGGATGAATTGAGAGGACAAATTCAATGTGGCTTCAGGAAATCAAATCCACGTTCTTCCAGGGAAATTGGAAAGGTTTCTGGGTAGCTGAGAGATGACAGAAATAACACAGGATTATAACCACGTACAGATTCATTGCAGCGAGATAGCGATATTTGTGGATCATTGGTACTGAAGGATGTATTTTGTCGAAGTAAATTTGATGTCTGTATTGCAATATGAGCATACTTTCCAATACTTCGTATGGGGGCATACAGTTCATCAATCGTGTCTTGAGGAGGCAAAGGCTCCTCCAGACCAAGCCCTATCATCTCCCATGTGAATGTATTGTCATCGAGGCCCATATTAATATTCAGGTCCGCCGTGAAATTCATATCGAGAGGTGGTTGAGGGGATTCCCCATTGAACGTCCATCGATCTGCATCTCCCCCGCTCCCGAGGTTCATCGAAGGGTTCGAGATGTTGAAATCACTAGCAGGAATCGGACCAAGTCCTACCCCACTGACATTCCCTGCTCCGCTGGTAAAGCTTTGGGGAGCTTCTGGTATTGGAGGTACCGGATCCTGTGTCTTCAATAAGGTCTCTACTTGCTCTGCAGGAAACCCCAGTTAGTCAATGCTCTGGCTGGGAACCTGTGGAACGTCTTCTACCAGGCCGGAAAGGAGATGACTTACTCAGTCTCTCCTCCAGAGCTTTAACATAGCCTCGTTTTGGTCCGGACTTCCTGCGCACTTCATCGTACGCACAATTATGCCCCAGTCGAGTGCATGTCGAGCAACTTGGTTTCGTGCCGTCGCATTTGAGCTTCCTCTTCCTACATATAATGCAAGCTATCCTCTTCGGCTTCGGAAAAGTGGTATCTCCTCCGCTTGCATGGCCTCCATCATTTCCATCTCCTGAGGGAGTTCGCGCCCGTTTGTTTCGTCCTGAGTTTCCCGTTGGGCGCGAAAGGTCGTTGAAGTACCCGTCGGGCGGCGTATTCGAACCTGTAGACATGCTCTGGATTAATAGCTAGTTTTTCCAATTCTGACCATTCTATTCCGCCAATTTCTATGCAAGAACAGTCGCGAAAGCTGTTGAGACCTGCTCTCTCTGCGAGTAGTAATCCCGATCCAGTTACAATTGGGCTGTGCCGCTTGGGAGCGATGATGGTTGCGCTGAGCTTTTGCAAAAGTCTGTTTCTTGGAACTCGGTATTCGGTACTCCCCGAAGTCTTATTCACATAGCTGTCTCCTAAAATATAGGTCTGGCCAATTATCCAAAGTCGAGGTTTACTAATTGCCCGTCTCAGATAGCTTGCAACCTTACCTACTCCGTAGATAGAGGTCGGTCTTCGGAAACAGCAAGGGCTAAGAGCCGGTCCGCTGGGGAAGTCGGCCGGTGTCTGTGCTCGAACCTTGAAATAGCCTCTTCTCTTTGTTGACTTGAAAGCAAGACAGTTTTGAATTTCGAGGACAAGTCAACAATTTCTATACGATGTGGTTCTGGAAGGATGAGAAGGTTGAGGTTAATCCAGAATACTGCGTGATAAGTGTATGAAATGGAAGGACAAAGAACACGTGAAGGACAACGCCATGCGGTACCACAGTTAAATTACAACCGAAGTTCAAACGGCTACAGGCTTTTGCATTTAATGCATGCATAGCTAGCATATCCATTCAAGCCCAGCGTGATGCAAATACAGGGTACTGTCCGAGAGCTTGAATGCATCTAATCCCAGTTACTTTTTATGTCCAACAGCCACTCACTAACAGGTGTTGCATTTGTTGTGACACTGGCAGTATTACTTCTATTCCCTTCCAGCCAAACTTGCAAGCATTTCATATTAGTGGAAGCATTCTTTATTCATTATAGAATTGAGACGGAGTGGCTGTGCAGCTTCCAACCGCCATAGCGGCGGTAAGATCTTCTCTAGGGCTGGCAGGCACCAGCGCATTCTGTGTCTGGCGTAAGCTCAGCGACCACCTCGGTCTTATATCAACTTGATTCGTTGGCTCTTCTGCCTCTAGGTAGAATGGTTCAGCCTCGCGGGTTTTTTTATGGGCGGTGTAGAAAGCTATGCCCAGGATCGAGACTCGGACGAAATATCAGGCCGACTACTCCCTCAATTGATGTGTACTTGCATTGAAAGCTGGCTCGTGGGATGATATCCTCGCCACGAGGCCTGATTTGCCTAGCCATCCTCTGATCGATGACCGAGGGTGTGAAAAGCTCAGAAGCAGAGGCCAACATCGTGGCTTCTTTTCTCCTCCGACAGAATCGGATGGTCCTGGCACTAAAGTAAGATAACTCATCATTGGACACCAGAAACATCATCTCGGCCATGCCTTGATAGCTCGTACACGCGACTGCTTAATCGCTCGTTTGTGTCGCTTACTGATCTGCGCAAACCTGCTTGTAGCTGGAGACATGGTATATAGACACAGCGAGGAAAGATACTCGTGATATCCTGTAGATATTAGAAGCTCTCGTAGTGTGGTGGAGGGTCACTGGCCATTTGTCCATACTGACACAGGCGCACGCAATGTGATTAAACAGCTCTTCAATTCCATAGGCTCTCACAAAGAACTATAAGCCTTCCATACTTTTGACATGGGAATATCCTGAACACATTTCCACTTGGGAGTACTCGTGTGGGTTCCCACTTGGACTTTGGTTGCTCTGATCAAATGGGTGAAAAGATCTCTTTGTAGAGGTGAGGTCCCTGTATTGTTTCGAAACATAAATACTGCCCTCACTTTCTATCTGGATCAACCCCAACAATTCGTAGACCTCCAAGATCTGTATAGGCCAGCCAGTACCTGCTCGGGTGCCAGGCTACGACTGGGCAAGCACCTGCTGTCTTGATGCTGTGGACGTACTCGCCGGTCTCCGTGTGCGCGATCTCCAAGCCTGATCCTTCCTCACTTCCACCAGTAATGAAGCTTCCGTCAAAACTGAAGCTTATGTTCCTAACAGGTCCAGTCATATCAATCAATGTTCTTTGACAGATCCAGTCCGTGGTATCCCAGAGTGCAATGATTGAGTCAGAACCTCCGGTAGCAAGGAACCGTGCCGTCGGCTGCATATCGATAGAGATACAAGACGAGGTGTGTCCGTCGAGCGTGAACGGGATGGTGGGATCAGATTTTGAGTAAAACATTGGCTCAAATTCTGGGTACGAAAAGATCTTGATTCGGCCATCACCAGTCGTGAGGAAAATCTTCTTGCCGCTGTGACAGAACGTGATCTGATTGGTTTGTATAGTTTGCTGATGGGATGAGATCGGGTTCGATTGTGTTGGCGACAAAACGAAGATATTATCAGACTATGCTTCATCAATAACTCTTCTGTGTTCGAAGTGAGCCCATATTTGGGTATATTACAGACATACCTTATTGCCCACTATCAGACTTTCTCCATCGGGATTCCACGCAAGTGTGAATGCATCACCTAGTCCCTTGATCTCATTGATTACAGCCTTGGTTCTGACATCCCAAAACTTTACGACTCCGTCACTACTGACGCTACAAAGTTCCGCATCTTTGACAGGGTTGAATGCCACTCTCTCGATAGGAGCAGTATGGCCTTTCAGCTCTGTAGAATACTTCACGTTCTGTCTTTCCGGGTTCCAGCTACAAATGTCAGTTCAAAGCTCCCCTGAAGAAGTAATTTATACTTACACTCGAAGGGTCCGGTCTCCGCCCGTAGCAATCAAAGTGCCCAATGGATTCCACGCAATGGATCTCAAGCTGATAAATTAAGTTAGCCAATTCTGCAAAGACTCGCGCCAGATATACGAGTGAAATGCTTCAACCGTTTCCGGAGCAATGATTGCCCCACGCCTCGGATAAAAGTAAACATAACCTTAAAGGTTTTCTTCTCCATTAAAGAAACCAATGAAGAAGGCCGAAGATAGCCGAGAAGATGGGAAACGCGAGAGCAAACAAAGGACGTCAATTTAGAGCATCGTCCACCAGAAAGCAATACATACCTAAAGCCCGCTCCTCGAGAGGAAGGATCATTGTAAGCAATTGTCCGCTGTGTACCAAAGTAGGATGAGAATTTGTCTTTCGAGATGCTTTGGCGTACACGAAGTGGCGCCATGATACAGAAGCTTGACAAAATGACCAAGTATGAATCTCGATGCTGTAGAGAGGGTGGATACTCGGTCGACCTCTGCTTAAGACTCGGAGGCTTCCGTCTACTCGATTCGATTTTTCCTTTCAGCGGTGCATTTTGATTCGACCCGGTGAGACTAGATTAATAAAAGTATTGGAGTCTCAAAGAGAATGTTGAGATGAGTCGGGAGATAGGATCATCATGTGACTTTACTGTTGCTGGAAGAGTGGTATATTTCTAGAGCGCATTCACAGGTGTCGCCAAGCCCTGCCACGCTATGCCGCATCCGGACGAGCCCAGTATCAACCTCACTTTACTCTCCACCTCTAACCCAGCCTCCAATTCTTCGGCATGAAATCTCGCGAAGGTGGCAGACGGTGGCAGTGCGTAGCGCGATGTACTGGCCCATTGGAGCTCCACGGGTGTATGCCGCCAGCAACAAACGATCCTCTCGATCTCGACATCTAGAATACGACGACGATGCTGATACAACCGAGGGAAGTGGTTCGCTGGTAGATGCTCCAAGCAAAGGCTCCGAGGCGGAAGATGAGAATGAGACTCCTTCGGGGTTATCGACACCTGTTACGCCCATGACTCCGGGCATTCATCCACTTGATCACGACACACAACGCTTACTCTCTTCAAGCGCAACTTGGCTTGATTCCTCGACATCTGGCTCCGCAGGTAAAGAACCCCTATTGTCCCTCAAAATTTCAAGGACCGGGCATCTTTTCGCTGTCATAACGTCCACAACTTTGACAATCTGGCAGACGAAGGTATGTAACATCTGATATTGGATAGACACGCAGCTAAATGTTGTCACAGCCCACTGCTATATTAGCTGTGGTAGTTCGGTCTAAAAAGTCTTTGAGTACCTATGGTCCCAATATTTCCCTCCTCGTCCGCCCCGACTCGGCGATCTTTGTTGTTCAGACTACTTCAGGATATTTGATCACCTACACGTTAGCCACCGATCCAGATGCTCGAGTATACCAGCCTCATTTCGCGAACCATACCAGCGGACAAACTCGAAGACAAAGTAACTTCAGCGGAGCAAAGAGCCAGGGAGGCGATAGAATACTCTGGGGTCCTGGAGAAGGCGGGGGAGTACGGGAAGTCTCAGTACGCTTCCGCATGGTGATCAAAGTTGACGCCGGTATTGGTAAAGCACTTGCGCTTGATGACGAATTGGTCGTAGCAACCCAGAAGCCAGCAGCAGTACAATGTATTCGATGGACTCCAGATAGTACCGGAAATCAGACAAGTACCGAGCTCTTTAGCAGGATGGACTGGCTTCCAAAGAAGTCCACAGTAGCTGAGATGATATGTGACAGACCCATGAATTTGTCGACTTGGATAACGAGTGATGGAAAAGGATATGCTGTGCAGCGGCTACCTCAGCAAAAGGACTCGGAAGCTCCAGCAAAACTTTTTAGGGGATACTGTTTCCACAATCCTCAACTGCCTACGGGTAATGCTGTAAAAGCTGCCATCAATGCAAGGTTCTCTTTAATTGCTATAGGTTGCATAGATGGGACAATTCAAGTATACACTGCAAGAGACTACATTGGCAATATACCTGAATCCCACGTGCATAGAGCCTCTGTTTCTGGCCAATCTTCAGGCCTTATTACCTGCTTATCTTATTCGCCGGACGGGTACTATCTGTTTGCTGGGTACGAGAATGGTTGGGCAACATGGAGTGTCTTTGGAAAGCCCGGAGCTACAAGTTTTGGATCCGATCAAAGAATATCGGAGGAGCATGCAGAAGGATGGTTGGAAGGCGTCAAGGAAGCAAGCTGGCTCGGCGGTGGGTCAGAGATTCTCATTATCGGTCAGCAAGATGATCGGATATGGGCATTGGAAATGGCTCGAAGCGCCGTTACGGGATGCTATTCATCTGCAAACATATCCCGAACCCTGCTTCAGACCACTTCCAGTGTAATGGTGTATCGTGGCTACGATCTACCAGATCTTACCACGATCTCAGCGGAATCTTCTTTGTGGCATACTACCCAAATTCCATCAAGCTATCTTATGGACCAATGGCCAATGCGATGTTCCGTCATTTCAGCGGATGGCCGATATGTTGCCGTGGCCGGTCGTCGTGGTCTGGCTCATTACAGCATTAACAGTGGCAGATGGAAGACCTTTGTTGACCAAAACATGGAAAATGAATTCCAAGTTCGAGGTGGAATGTGTTGGCACCAGCATATCCTGGTTGCAGCCATCGAGGCAGGGGAATCATTTGAACTCCGTCTCTATTCCCGTGAAGCAGCACTTGACAATTCACTTGTGCTTCATGTCGAAACATTACCGTCGCCAGTTGTTCTCATCACACCATCTGGGGACGATTCATTGCTCGTGTACACGTATGATAATCTTCTGTATCACTATATTTTTACGACAGTTTCGGGATCCATAAAACTCGTCCAGGTCGGCCAGATTGCATTCCATGGCATTGTCAGGTCACCTGCACGTGTCAGAGGCCTGAGCTGGATCTTGCCAGATGATCAACTACTTGAAGGCGATCCTTCTCAAGATGTTGCTGTTGCTACGGTGCTCTTTCTTGTCGATGGCAAACTAGTGCTACTGCAACCTTCTTTGAATGAGGAGGGAAAGCTGAAGTACGACATGCGTGTCATCGCGCAAAATGTCGAATACTATACATTGATGAGGGATCTACCTCTTTCTAGTCCAACGCGAATGGTCGGAACGGGAAATGCGTCTATTGGTAGCCACCTTGATAGGGAAGAAGGAAATGGGCTGCGAGATTCTTTGTGGATCTTCGACGGCAAAGACGTAAAGCTGTGGACAGATGTTCAAGATGTCCTCCGCTCGGCTCCTGCGGAATTGGCCCGGGAATTGCCTCCTATGGTCTCGATCTCCGTTGACTTTTATCCCCTGTCTGTTCTTCTGGGGAAGGGAATACTTCTTGGCGTCGAGTCGGATCTCATCCAGCGTCGTGATGTGAATTTTGCTTTCTACAGATTCACGATCAGGGTATGTATGTCTCTTCCGCCCGCCGGAAACGTACTGATCGTCCTTAGACACAGCTTTTCATTCCGGAAGTCCTTCGCTTTCATTTGTCTCGCTTCGACTCATCGGCAGCCTTGCACATTGCCCACCGATACCAGAGCTTAGAATACTTTGCGCATTCCCTCGAAATACTTCTGCACAATGTACTCGATGAAGAAGTTGACAATCAACCAAGCCCGGAAAATGCACTTCTCCCTGGCGTACTTTCCTTCCTCTCTTCCTTCCAACAGTACCTCGATATCGTTGTCCAATGTACGCGGAAGACAGAAGTTCGTTCATGGCGCACATTGTTTACATACTTACCACCTCCTCAGGATTTATTTGAGGAGTCACTACAGCGAGGTTCGCTGAAAACCGCTGGAGGATATCTCCTCATCCTCCACACATTTGAAGAACTGAGCTCTAGCTCCGAGCAGCTCGTACGCTTGCTATCCAGAGCCAAAGACGAAGAAGATTGGGAACTGTGCAAGGAACTTGCGCGATTCCTGACAGCATTAGATGAGACGGGCGATACTCTAAGAGAAGCGCTCGAGATGGTCAAGCTTAGAAGCCCTCAAGATGAGCGCGGTAACACCAGCTTTTTATTTGAAGGTTCGCGGCTAAAGGTCCCGCGACCAAATAAACGTGCCACGATTGCAAACGGGAGTGATCATGGCGACACCGATGATCTCAGCAGTGGCAGTCGAAGCCCAAAAAGCCCGATGACGGGCGACAGGTCGGGAGATTACTTCTCGCAGACAGCTATGTAGATTCAAAATATATCTTGGAGTCTGGGGTATTACAAGGCGTTTGGGTTTCTGGATCAGAGGCATAAGCTGCGTTCCTCGATTGGATGTATGTACTGCTTGCGATGGTATCAAGCGCTTTCGCAAGGAACAACTGAAGTTGAGTTTCTCATAAATCGCTCTTCAAAAATCGCTCTGCAGTGCTTTTCAATCAAAATGGGTGGCTAATGAGGTTCGAAAGTGACCGACAACGGAAATTCTGTATCTCGAAGTCTTTCGAATTCTGCAGCTTGTAAAATACTTGAAAGACTTGAAAATAAGCGAACTTTAAAATTGCAAAAGCAACAAAATGATTATCGAGTAGTTTGTCTTCACCTCGTGAAGTATCTAGCCTACACTGCCTTAGATTCCGGCTTTGTCTAGCAAATCGCAATGCTCTCAGGTACGTGTTTTCAGGTACCTTTCCAAAGGAAGTTTCTGACGCAGAGTGAACTTGAGTCAATAATAGGCATACGAAAATCACACAGCAGCGTCAAATCTCAAGATAAAGGCCATCAGGCTTTTTTTTCAGGACGGAGCACACCTTTTGGATTCAGAGTTCGCAATGTATATGATGATGTTATTGAACTGCAGGTTGGAAAAGCCCTGCTTCGTGCAGCATCGCAGCATACCGCGCGCGCAATTGAGCTTATGCGGAAAGTAGCTGTACTCCAAGACTTTTCAAGCAGAGCCACTCTTGATGATCTTCTTGCGTCGAGTACAGTTGCCTGGTGGCGTTGGCAGACTTTCGCGGCACACTCCTGCAGGATGAGTAGCTCAAAACACCTCTATGCAATGAGCACATATTTAGATATATGTCGCCCACTCCAGTGAACCTATCTTTGATCGGTGGTACTTATGATACAATGATTTCGCGCTTCCGTTGCTGCTTGAACTTCTCAAGTATGAGGGTTTTACAGATAGACTGGACGGCAGCCCGGCTTGACAAGAGTTGTGCTCCGCCAAAGGCTTGCAAAGGTTGGATCGAGGATGCCGTTTCTTTTTGCCATAGGGTAAAATATAGCGTCTTCGAACAGTCCGCAATGTCTATATTCTCAACAAATATTCCGGGGTGCGGGGTATGACAGAACATGCCATCAGGGCATCCTTACCTGCTTCCAAGGGCCATCAGATTGGTGCGATAACCAAAGTTTGCGCCAGCGTAGCATAGGGTATAGCACTAAACAATCAATGTGAAAGTCATAACACTGTCTTCGATATTCTCATCACAGATCGATCAGCACCGTGGAAAGGATCAAGGGTATTACGAGGCCACTAGGGCGCTCGACCACTGCCTGAGTTTACCATTAGTATACTTTTCAAAGATGCATAAGCCACAGCTATCGGTCACCGTTTAGAGACTTTTACACCTAGTAAGTGGTGTTTAGGCCAGGGCTTATGTACTCCCCCTTCCGTATCCTGTTCGCCGGACGGGTCGCTCTACCGCCGTGTATGATGGATCACAGTTGAAGTATCTATAACCACAGCCTTCTCTCAAGAAACTCGACCATATCGTCAAAGAGATCGCTAGAGCACTATCGACTAGTTCAAGATAATGAAGATATGGTTGTGGAAATATTTAGCTTCAGAAAGAAGCGCCAGAGCGCATAATGAACTGCGGGCTGTGTTGTGTTGTAGTAAGAAGAAGGCATAGGCGTCCCCTGGAAGGCAGATGTACGAAGACTTACATCACAAATTGACCACGGACCATCTTGGCTCCTTTTTGTGGCGTCCAAAAGTGATTCTCCTGCTACTAAGAGCCAGACCGCAGAGTAATTTCCTTCACGCATCTGATTTGCGGTCTTTTTTTCCTCACTAAGCTCCAAATAACATACCGTACTGGTCGCACAAACTATTGTTGTGAGTGACCGGGTGAGTGCATAAGCCGCATGCAGGGTTACATTTGGAAGAGTGCCCAAGAGCTTGCATCTGACTATGTAGTTGAGCCTCATTCTACTGAACACGGAGGGCTCCATTCGTGATGCCGGATTGGCTGCAAGAAAAAAGTCAGCTCAATGCATCTAACTGCTGATTAGAATCTAGAAATCCGTTTGAACGAATTGTGGACCATACCATTCCCTCATACACACAGGAAAAGCTGCTGCATCTAGGATGCGGAATGGTATTTCCAGCTTAAACCTCGTGCTTGCCTTCAAGGCTTGCAAAGTCGTTCCCGGCAGAGTGTATTTGATCCAACTAGTAGATTCATCAAATGATCGTATGATTTTGCCTAGTAAAGCCATCATCATGCTATGTGACTTAACAACTTTACTTCGGTAATGTTCTTCCATCTTGCCGCAACTTTACCTCACTATCAAGTACTTACTTTCGAACTGGACCTATAATTCTACCTTAGTAGCCAGCCAAAGTATGGTGTTGCTTCGCCGGTCAAGAATACGATCCGCCTCGCTCCTTACAATATGAGTACAGCCACGAGACTTTCTTGGTGCCAGTTGACAGAAAAAGCATAAACTTGGCAATTTCCATGATTGGGTTCTCCATCGCAAAAAGACCGCAATGACATTCTATGGGTAGGGTATTTCTTCGCAGCGTGACACAGCATAAGAGCATGCCGTCATACTTTCGCTGATTGCAGCGTGCAGATGCTGTTGGGGCAGCTCGAATCGTGCTAGGGTTTAATAAATCCCCTATCAGGCTGTAAGCGAAGCGCAACAGAAAGGTAACAGACTTTTAGTCCGTAGTCAAGCTTGTATCGCAAGAGGTGTTTACACGTTAAACACTATACTTTCCATATTTGCAAGTTGAGAGGCATTCTTAAATAGAAGCATGATCAACCTTTACCCGACCCAAGAATCTCAAAGGCTAAGCTACAAGATAGGGTTCCAAGTACCCTCACTCTTTGCCGAGCCTCAAACAACCTGATGATTGCTTTGAACCAGTATTACCGTTTAAACTGCTGCATGAAAGCCATCTTCTTTTTGTTGGATCTAGTGATCCCACGTCCTCATGCGGGGTAGAGTGCTTGGACATAAAGCTTGGATATGTGCGGATTGCATGTGGTACGCAACATCTATGCTCTATACAAGTCTACCTAGGTTGAAAGAGTTAAATATAATGCCTTCGTCCTGTAAAGAGCATCCTCACTCTTCAGTTCAACCTTCACTTCCATCGTCACACAAATTTTCACTTCAATCTTCACGACAATCTTCGTCTACATGAACCAATAGCATAACCATTCCAAACCCAGTTCTCTTTCGCTTTCGTCCCTGCTTTTCTAGCTCTTTCTAAATGCACCTGTATCGGAAAATCTTTCTTCAATGAAGCAGTCCACAAGCTGACATTGGTGGCCGAAAATACTAACTGAGATTTCATCTTCAACAAGAAACTCGTCGCCCGGGACAGATTTACAATCACTCTGTGCACTGAGAGTAATTTCCGAGGCTGTAACACGTACTCTGGTGATATTAAGTTGCTGTAAACTGCTCAGGTTTTGGATCAGACCAACAGTGCGCCAAAGCTGGCACCTGCTGTTAGTATATTCTACCATCGCCAAACCTCGCTTCTTTCTGGTTACCATTACAGAATTTGTTACCAGGTATTTCAATACTCGGATTACTTCCTATGGCAGGGATCATACTTGTCAATTCTGGATGTAAGAGACTGCAAGACCTATATCGAAATGCCTTCGCTAACAAAAATATTGTGATGCAGGCTGCAGCGGACCTATGAAAGCCAACTAATCAGCTCGATAATGCTAATACATCCCAGCGACTTTATACGCCAGCAGGGGATTACGCGAACTCAGGAGACGCTTGGAACGACAAAATCTCATCTTTCAAGTGTTATTAAGAGCAGTGAGGGCTTCACTTCATGGTTGATTGAGTTCGTTCGATGAGGCTTGACGATAAGATACATAGAGCTAATGGATGGTAAAATTGGGTATGGAGGACCTTCTTTACATCAGGTTACTAGTGATCTGAAATAGTTCTCGGTCACTTCAAGAATTGAAAGAGTGATATGATATCACACTGTCCGAACCAACGGTCTTGCCATCTGATGGAAATCTAGCGTCAATCATGCGTATGTGTTGAGTAGAGTGAAAGTGAATTGCCTAGAGCAAAGTCTTATGACCTTCGTTTGCCAAAAGCTAGCGAAGACCATACAGGCAAAATGCAGGCTTTCTTACAGTTACTTGGGTGGAGTCCTGAATAGTTTAATGACTTTTATTAAAATTTCTATCTCTTCATCAGAAGCAAATTCGGTCGGGCTTGTCCTCGCTAAGTAGTAAATTAAAAGTAAACAGAAGGAAAGAGGGGCTGAGGGGCTTAGCGCGCACTTAGCGTCATTGGTTTCGTTAGATAAAGCCTCAGGCGGTAAATGCCCCTCCAAGGCAAGCCAGAACAACATCCAGAGCCAGCCTTGCTAGAGGGCAACGTGGAATTATGGACGACTTCAATAGCGATACCGACAGCAATTACACCTCGTTTTGGCGCGATTGGGTAAGTCTCAACTTTTTCTGTTCAAGATGGATGTGGAAGAGCTTTGAGTGGAAGTGGAAGAGGCAAGAGGGGCATGGGAGGAGAAGGATAGGAATCACAGGCGCAACGAAGTCCGGACCCAAGGCAGTTATGGAATCTTGCAAAGTTCACCTTTGCGGTAACCCTAAATCTCCGATTATCTTCTGGTGCATACATCCTGCGATACGATGAGCCCTCCTCTGCACCTATGTCCACCCAAATTGCGCGATGCACCACCGCCGACAAACCCCAGATATGGACGATACCGCGATAGATAGGATGGAGCCCTCAAGATCTTCCTCTGAGAATCTTGGAAGGGTCAATCCAGGAGAGAATATGGGCACGCGCCTGAGCGACCTCGGAACTCGCCCACAGCGTCGTGACCAAGATGGAATTCAAAGTCTCGGTCCTAGCGATTCGTATTCGGACTCTTCAGCTGATTGGGGGCTTCAAGTGCACTACGCAGACGAGGGACCTTACGTTATTCGCGTACTTATTTGTCTGCATTATTGTCAGAACATATTTGCTAACAATTCGAATGACAGTTCATATCCTCGCGAGGAAACGAGTACTTCTGCGAAATAGACGAAGACTACCTTACCGACCGGTTCAATCTGACGGGCTTGAATACCGAAGTCCAGTACTATCAATATGCCCTAGATCTGGTTACAGATGTCTTCGACTTAGACTGCGACGATGAGATGCGGGAAACGATAGAGAAATCCGCAAGGCACCTCTATGGACTCGTACATGCCAGATATATTGTCACTACGAGGGGGCTTGCGAAAATGGTATGTGGCTTTCTAGTAATGTATTTCGAAGGCTACTGACCCTCTTTCAGCTCGACAAGTACAAGAAGGCAGACTTTGGGAAGTGCCCAAGAGTGATGTGCAAATCCCATCCCCTGCTCCCGATGGGTCAATCAGACAACCCAAACGTCAAGGCAGTAAAGCTGTACTGCGCCAAGTGCGAAGATATTTACAATCCCAAATCATCCCGACACTCCGCCATTGACGGTGCATACTTTGGCACATCCTTCCACAATATCATATTTCAAGTGTACCCCGCGTTGATCCCACCGAAGAGCGTCGACAGATACATTCCTCGCATTTATGGATTCAGGGTGCATGCTCCAGCGACATTAATCAGATGGCAGGATGGTCAGAGAGATGATATGCGGAAGCGTCTGAGGAAGCTTGAGATCGAGAGCGGGTTCAAGGACGACGAAGAAGAGGTCGAGGCCGAAGATTCTGACGACGACGATGAGGATGAAGAAGTTGAAATGGAGGTACAAGAAAACGGGGAGATGGCAGGAGGAGAACCGAACAACCAGATATGATTGGCGGACCGCCATCTGCATTCGGTGGGAGTGTAGTGGCTTGACTAATGATTACGTTACTGCTTTGCTTTCTGACGGATTATTCTAGGGAGGGCGGAATTATTGCATGTGTCTGGCGTTGGTCTATATGGACATATGGCGTAGTGAATGAGTTGCCTGCTAAGCAGGCTCGCATAGAAAGCAATCATTGGGAGAGACTGTTTGATTCCAAATACAGCTTGTCTTCCTTCCACCCTTACCTCGAATACTGTCCCGCGTCGATATCTGTCCAGCCTCGATTCACACAGCAAGGCAAAACTTCCAAGTGGATCTCATCACCGATTGTCGAGATTGGTACAGGGCATG
Organism: Neospermospora avenae; assembly: GCA_014282315.1. Taxonomy (NCBI): domain Eukaryota; kingdom Fungi; phylum Ascomycota; class Leotiomycetes; order Helotiales; family Ploettnerulaceae; genus Neospermospora; species Neospermospora avenae. The sequence continues at coordinate 11,765 of JACBAH010007372.1, read as the reverse complement.
TCCTTTCGAAAGTTGAAGTGGTCTCAGTAGCAGAACTCGGCCGATGGACATGAGAACACAAGCAAAACACGTTGCGGAGATATTTATTCTCACACTCTTCGGAACTACTTGAGTCCACATTCCCTGACAGTAGAAGATGCGGGGGCAGTCAGGACACGCAGTCAGTGAGACTTGGTTCCGATCAAGCTGAATGGTGATCAGTGCAGTGGAAATCATACCTAGTAAATTTGATCTGGCGTTGGAAGCCGCACCAAACTCTCCATACGGAAGAGCACGTCTGTTGAATGTGTTCTACAGCAAATCGCTGTGTCGATCGGAGTTTGCTTCTTACGAAGCGGCCAACAAGCGAGTACAAAACAATGAGCCTCATTTGGCGATTCACTCAGCACTAGCCATAATTAGTGTTTTGCGGTGCGCGTATTTCTTCTGCCTACCAACCTAACAGATGTAATGCGTCAAACGTCTTCCTATAAATGGAAGATACCTCCTGTCCTTGGTAATGAAGCTTGAAATTTGTTTACTGGCGGGGGAAACTCAACCGAGGGTTTCCTTACAATTCCCAAGAAGGGCAATTACGTCTCCGCAAACAGAAGATAATAATGACTTACGTGTAGCGGAACTAAGGCAGGCTTGCTTTCGGCGAGAACTTCAAGCATAAAAGGCTGAAGGATGAGTTGATTCGGTTATTTCGCCCCTCTTAGAATACGGGACATAAGCAAACAGACGCCATCCTATGCAACCACATCTTCCCTTATAATACTTCTATAGTACATTCTTACAGATCCAAAATGCTCTCCATGCCTACCGTCTACCTAGGAACGATGTCCAGCTTGTAGGTTTCGAATTGTCCTCATCGTCGTGAACCTGTGGCTTCGTCCCTATCTGATCAAGGGGTCCACCTTTTCTCTGCCTCTCCTTCTCCTCCGCAAAAGCTTGCTTAGCCTTCGCCGAGATAGCCATTTTCTTATCCTCAATCGCGCGCACAATATCGCTTTCCCGCTCGCCCATATTACTATCTTCCTCACTCAAAGCCTCATAGCCCAGCCTCCTCTCACTGCTCCCCGTAGCATCACCCTCTTCCTCTTTCTTTAAGCCCGAAAACAGCCATTCCTTGCCCATTGTAAAAACACCCTTCTTCTCTGTCTTGGCTCGCGCCAAAGCCTCCAGTTGCGCAGCATGCTGGTCCTCCCGCTTAATAAACTTGATATCCTCTTCCGTAGCCTCTCCAGCATCGATAGCCAGTCTCGCCTTGTAAATTGCGTTCGCGTGAACGGCTTTCTGTTCCTCGAAAAACTGGGCGCGCTTTTTCCGGTTGTAGATCATCATATCACCCAGGGCATAGACTGTAACCCCTCCAGCAACAACTACGAATTTGCATTAGCCTCTGCTTCGATATCTTGGAGCCCCCTAGCGCGAACTGATTCCACGGTAGGGAAGGAAGCAGTACCTGTAGCTGCAATCAAACTCAGCGTCACGAACTTATGTGCCCGATCCGCCCATACCCGTCCGCTGATGACCACTTTATCAAACGTCGTAATCTGAGCATTTCGAGCTGCGTCTGCCGCAGCTCTTAATCGTCTGACTTTCTCTTGGGGCGTCTCTCCTTTCGGTGAGGGTGATGAGGCCTGTTTCCGGGGCGGGAGACTCCTCGAAGGGAGCTGTGCTTTCGATTGGTGGGGAATGGTGGAAGTAAAGCGCGTGGCGTCCGTTGCTGATCGAGGCATGGTCATTAAGGTCCAGGTTCTTTGTGCCTGAAATAAATAAGAGGTCGATTGGTGGAGGTTGAAGACCTGTATATTCGCTGGAATTGCTTGAATCAATGGATTTTTTGATTCGATGATGGAAGCATGTTACTAGCGCGCGGAAGTACCCGCTATTCTTTATGATCTGATTCTTCTATCAGCCTCTAACTCCTTAGAGCACGAAATCATTCTAGGACTTTACTTCCTATTGATCTACGCTGGAATGCGTCAGACTAAGATCTAGTTTTATCCAAACATGAAATCCAAGTTTTGATCCAGGACCTCGTTAAAGACAATTTCAGAATCAAACTTGTCTTGTACACGAACTGAGGCTGGCCCAGCCTCGCTTAGTGCCGATTCACTCCTCGACCTCAGCCTTCTCTGACCAGTTCTCAAAAGCTGTTATAAATTTGAAGCTCAAACATCAAAGTGTTTACGTATGCTCCGACATGAGACGGATAACCGTCCGAATTAAATAGCAGACTGTTGATCTAGGCATCATACACTCGAGAGGGTAAGATACCGCACCACTTTTAAAGGGCGTTCATCTTGATCACAAATTTGAGATGGCTTCTCAACAAGGACCCCCAGATCTGGCTTCCATTCTGGCGACCCTTGCTGGATTAGCTCCTCAGTCTCAGTCGCTACAGAATCAGTCTAATTATCAGAGCCAAGATCCTTCTCAATTCGAGCGACATCAACAAGCATGGGCGCCGCCTATGAGTCAAGAGACACCATGTATACCTCGTTCAACGACACCGACAGAGGCTCCGCCTCAAAAGGTTGCAGTAGATCCTTCTACTATCATCGAGTGGTCCGCGGGTCTACGTTGTGTAATGAAAACAGTCGCGAGAAATGAAAACATTACGAATGACATTCGAAGAGTAAGTGTCTGTTACCTCGTTTTCAGACTAAGGATGCTAACCTTTCTTCAGATGATGAAAGTCCAGAGAGAGCATGAAGAGCAGTGGTGGAACGGGCGAGAGATGCTGATCGAGAAGCAGAAGGCCAGGAAGGAAGGCCAGCAGAAATTAGACGATGTCCTGTTCGTCAAGCTCCCTGATGCACAAACCACGTTCTAACATATTTCGTAGAAAAGCAGTTGGTGGTGCAGTGACAGAATTCGCCAGCAATCATTCTGATGACCACGATAAAGAGCTCCAAACTTTCGACATGAAAGTTTACAAGGCCCAGCTTATGATGGTGAAAGAGATGACGGCCAAGTTACGGAGTCTTGGAGTTCCATTCTTCGGTACACGCTCAGATATGGTGAGACCGACCAGGAAGGCGGACGATGCATCAGATGGAATTCCTGAGACAAACATCGGAAAGGGAATGATTGATGAGATTGAGTTGGTGAATTTGCAGCGGAGAATGCTTGTGATCCTCGAGGATCTTTGTAGCGATTGAAACCAATAAGGTTGAGCAGGAAATATTCTGTTGCACATCGAACGGATGTACTATTATCCTTCCGTAATGGGATGAGACAACTCGGGAAGTTATCAGTGGGTAACGGAACCGCCGAACCAAATGAGGAACCTTGAATATCTGATTACAACTTGAGATAATTTCTGTTGCAAGTCGCACGGAGGCAGTAATGCCATTCCAATTGAAGTTTATGATTCATGACAATAAAACTACGGTGTTGGAGAAGAAAGTAAACACGGCATGCGTGGGGGTACAGTAAAACGATGACTACGGAAGGTGTCTATCAGAAGCGAGTACCAGAAATTACCTACTGCCCGCTCTGTGCATCCCTGTTCCATGAACCTTCTCGCGTATCGGTAATCATCACGAATCCATATCACAGTCTTGGCCCAGGACTTCGCCGACCAGCAACTCAATATTGGCCTATGAATTTGTTTCTTCGAGAAGAAATAAGTTTCGTTGCACATCGCACGGAAGAACGGTTTCCATTCCTCCATCCATAAATCCCATTACACGGCACGGTGCACGTACAAGAAATATCGATCTAGAATTCCGATGTTGGATTGTGGATATCTTCAATGCCATAGCTGATAAGACCAACACAAAAGTAACTTTTGATGCACATCGCAGCGGAAGTTGTTTATCCATATGTCCTATTCCATACATATGCATGAAGAAATGGCATGAGAAGGTTGAGAAGATTATGCTGTGCCATGGTTTGAAGAATAGAGAGGTGCATAGCATTGATTGAACATAGCTGCGATAAGGCGTTTGTTTGTGACAAACGAGCGGGTTTTCCCTGCGCGGCAATCTACAAATCGGCCGGCTGAAAGGATGCGTGCATCCCTTCATGCAGTCTACACACAAACGGGATCGGAGGGTAGGTTATTGTTCTGAATTGTGTCGAGGACACCGGATTCCCGTCGTTGTACAGAGGTTAGCTGTTGTGAGAGCAAGCATCGGGCATGAACTTCATCTCAACCGGTCGGAAACTAGATGCGTGGGATTATTGCCCAGAGCCTCCGGATCCCAATTTCAAGTTCCAAGAATTGAATCGTCTGAATGCCTACAAAAGATATTACTCCGAACCCAGAGATTCGGTTGCTTGCTCTTTTGGGACGTGTCACCCCACGTTCGATTTGAATTTTACCCCGATTTGAGATTTATGGTTCGCAGGAAAAGCCTCCGCATCATCTGAGTTCCAGCAGCCAGGATGGGGATTCGTGGAAGATTTGAGATGTGGGTGTGAACAGTCCTGAGAGCGGGATTACGCGTTGCCCGGATGAAGATGAGCATGGAGTCGGTCAGGGCTGGAAGGAGATCTTCCGTGTATTTCGACGAAAACAGAATACGGAACTAGAGTTGCGCGTATCGCCAGACTGGGAAGCTATGGCCACCCTGATCTGAACGATGTGCAACAAATCTGTGGAAGGGATCTATTATTCGTACAAGAACAGACTTGTGCTTTTGGGACTTGTGAGACAGGAAAGAGGCCATCGTCTGAGTATTTTCATATGTGATGAGAAGCTGAACGAACCTCTTCACAGATATTCGATACTGCATCAAGAATGGAATTCGTCGAGTCCTTAACAGATGTGATTTCTTTGCCAACCTTTCCTTTCTCGAACAACTATCTCAATGCCCGACTCACCTATTAAAATCATCAATGTTGTCTCACCAAAGCACACGGCCAACTCACCGCCAACTTCGCCTCTCTGAGTAGTACCACCAGGTACCCGCCGACCTGATTTCTCGCCCGCTCAGAACTCAACTTTCCCGGTCGCGCAAAACTGCGATGTGCATCAAAACTCATCTTTTCTCAAGAAATTCCCCGTTATTCGGTAACCATTATCATTGGCCCGTTGCAAGAGAGGGCGTCATGATAATTCCGCACTCCTCGCCCATCCGCCCTTCGCCCGCCTTCTTTGCTACGGAAGTCCTGCTTACACAGCTTTTACCCGCTCATGGATACCTACCTACCTTAAGATTCAGCCCTTTCCGCCCTTTTCGACGGGTAGGGCACAAGAGGGCGGAAGTGAGACGTGCAACAAAAGAATCTGAATCCGTGATGTTCGGGTAAGTGATTATGCCGTGTTTTGTTATTGGACGATGAGGGTCCGCCCGGATGAGAGATGCAGCAACGGAAGACGAATACTTCGTACTTTTCTTGGGATTCTGACAGGAACAGGAAGGAGGAGGTGATCATGGAGATGCTAGGCTAGGGTAGGCCTGCTATTGTGCAGTATAAATATGTTCATCTACATGGGGGAGGTTTTGACGATGAGGCTTAAGGTTATCACAAGGTTGTGATCGCTTGAGCTTGTTTTTAAGGTAGGGTTGAGCGAATCAGCTGATAGATTGAAGATAAATATAGTTCAGCTTGCTCGTTCTTCCTGAGCTTTTGCTAAAGATTACTCACGAAGATTTGTACTCAGATCCCTCTCTAATATCAACCACCATTTGTTTTGCGTATCTACTGGTTGGATGGATGATGCTCCTTTGTTGACAGATGGGGACAAAGGATTGAGTTCTAGTCTCGTCACACCCGACAGAAGACTGGCACAAGGTTAGAGATATGCAAGATGTGGTGAAAAGATCTCTCTTGATTTGGTACACATCGTGATAATACCAATAAAACTGACTGTGTCGCTGAAGCCTAAGCTAATCGCTCGCTACCATCATGATGCCATTATGACCTCGCCGTGCCCCCATACGCCGTGCTAATGAGCTCAATAATGTCCGCAAATGCATTGCTGCATTCCTGCAACCTATACTCTCTGCTAATAATAGATGATGTGACTGAAATGACCAGGAACCTTCATCCGACACTTCTCACAATCAGCTCGAAATCCCATGCTGAAGCTTCTCTTCACTGGCCCATCCGAGCCATTACCAGTCCAATTTCGGAGACTATGCTTCGATCGAGTATGGCCCTTCTTTGTTGGTGTTTCCTTTTCGGGATCCGGTTGGGGTGAAGACTCGACATCCATCTGCATGTCTTCAAGCCCAGCAACAATCGTACTCGGACTTGTCTCACCCTCGCTAATAGGCCTAGGCAATCTTCGACCTCGGCGGAATCTATCAACCGTAGGCTCGTCGTCTGCGAGATCCCCTTCACGATGTACGGAGGCCTTCTCAGCCCGTGTGAAAGGAGCGAAAGAGCTGTGTATAGGAGTTGGGATTCGTCCCAAAATACTCGGAGAAGTGTCACTCTGGAAAGGGCCCGGAGAGAGATGGATCGAGTCCGTCATCTCCATGTCGTCGGTATAGGATGGTACATCGGACATCTGAGTTGACTGAGTGGTCTGGGATTCGAAGCTATCGAGGAGCGGAGAAGGAGTAGCACTGTGCATCAGACCAGCCGTAGCTGGGGACGAGTATGGCGAGAAGAATGATCTTGGCTCTGCTGAAGCAGCAGCAGCCTCCTCCGAGTCCGAGTCTGCGGGAGTAATGGTTGGAGGACCAGGCTGCGAGGTATAGTTCGAGGTATAGTTGTTTCCCCAAGCAGAAGCGAACGAAGTCTGTCGTATGGTATTTGGTGATTGACGATGGGGTAAATTAGCTATACGGCGTTTCTAGCAATAATTAGCATTGCGGACCACGCCAGTATTGAACATCAAGGAGCCTCACTGATCGATGGGCGCTGAAGGAGGAGGAAGTATCGTCATCTTCTCGATCACGCTTCCGACCCAAGGATTGGGCATACATGATGCTTGAAGTTGCAAAATGATTGGTACTGTCCTCGATCATCAATTGTGCTTCGTCTCATGTGACGTTGACGTGCTGGCCGAAAGGCGGCAAGGCTCCTCGTCGTTCAATTCACACCGCGTACAAGTATAACGAGATGCGAAAGATGTTAACGAACGGATCTTGCGAGAAGTTCGTGATATGACTTCAGCGATTGCGAGGGTCTAGCCGAGAGAAGAATGGAGAGCGGCGGGTTTCATTGATGCTTCACAGTCGTGAGCACGGATGGTTGTTTGAGATTGGATGTCAGCTCAAGTCGACCTGGCGATTCTGGCCATGGGACGCGATCCGATGATGACAGGAGGCTAAGGGACGGTACCTGGGTACCTAGCAGCCTAGGTAGGTACCTAGGTAGGTAGCTGGCTGGCTGGTGCTGGGCTGGGTACCTTAGGCAGGAGGCAGGGGAGCAGGCAGGTTCGGGAGCGAGGACTGGACTGGGCGGCCATCTGCACGTCAATAGAACATCACAACTCGATAGGTACCTAAGGTACCTTATTAAAGTCGCAAAATAATTACACCAGATACCCGATATATGCTATCAAGTCTACCTACCGACCGGCGGATTCGGCCAAGCACCTGGGATCATGGAATATGACGAGCTTCCCAAATTGCGTCCTTCACTGTAGACAGTTTTTGCCTGAGGTAGCATTGATGTCAGGTCAGGCACTAACAATTGATTTTACCTGCGGGAACGTGAAGGTGAACGTGAATGGAACGTGCCACGAATAGCTATCTGGGCCTCGAAAGCTTACCTTTACCCGCCTAGGTGCCTGTACTGTACCTATAGGTACCTACCTAGGTAGTGTAGGCCCATGCCCATGCAGTGGCAATGAGTCCCGCCAGGCCATCGAACCCCGCTAGATAATTTTGACCCCTCCATCACAATTTGAGTACCTGCCAATCACTTCCTGTACAACAGAATATATACTTCGACCAACACACTATACCTCTCCTTTTCCAAAATCCAATCATCCATCATTCAAGATGCCATCCGCCGAGATGCTCACAGACGATACGAGGAGTACGTAGTGGCTAAGGCCTTGCCAACCTCCAGGTCTTCGACACAAAAACTGGAATTAGTCACCGATCTGAGAAGAAATGCTAACTCTTGCAATCAGTATTGGGGCAAGATCCTCTTATCGCTCCGAACTTGCTCTTGAGTGAGGTTCCCATATCGAAAGCTTCCTTAGAGACCGTTGTTCAAGGGCGACGAGAGGCGGTGGAAATTGTCATGGGAAAAAACGATCGCTTGCTCGTCATCTGCGGCCCGTGTTCTTTGAATGACCCAGAAACAGCGCTTGAATACGCTGGACGACTGAAGGCCCTCTCTGATAAGCTCTCTGGTGATCTTTGCATTATCATGAGAGCATACCTCGAGAAGCCCAGAACCACAGTTGGATGGAAGGGATTGATCAACGATCCAGACCTGGACGAGTCCTTCAAGATCAACAAGGGCCTCCGAATCAGTCGTCAGCTTTTCTGCGACCTCACAAATAGCGGTATGCCAATTGCTACCGAAATGCTGGACACAATCTCTCCTCAATTCCTGGCAGATCTCATCTCTCTTGGAGCAATTGGTGCTAGAACCACCGAGTCACAATTGCATCGTGAGCTTGCTTCTGGTCTATCTTTCCCTGTTGGATTCAAGAACGGTACCGATGGAAGTTTGACTGTTGCAATTGATGCTATTGGATCTGCTGCTGCCAAACATCACTTCATGGGTGTCACCAAGCAAGGCCTGGCTGCCATCACAAGAACAAGTGGTAATGAGCATGGATTCATCATCCTCCGAGGAGGTACCAAGGGCACAAACTTCGACGCAGAAAGTGTCAAGCTCACGAAGGAAACTCTTGAGAAGAAGGGTCAGAAGCAAGCTATTATGATCGACTGTTCGCATGGTGAGTCATAATCGAACGATGAAGTTTTACAATAACTAACATATTCAGGTAACTCTAACAAGGACCACCGAAACCAGCCCAAGGTCGCACAGGTTATTGGAGAGCAGCTTCGTGCCGGCGAGACTTCCATCATCGGTGTCATGATCGAGTCAAACATCAACGAAGGCAACCAGAAGATGCCAGCTGAAGGACCATCTGGTCTCAAGAAGGGTGTCAGTATCACAGATGCATGCATCGACTGGGAATCGACTGTCGATGTTCTTGAAGGCCTCGCAGCAGCTGTTCGAGACCGCCGAAAGCTTAATGCCAACGACTCCGCCTAAGAAGCTAAGACATCTGCAAAAGATGTGCTTTTTCGACTTGATGATACGATGATTTTCCTTTCAATGTGCAAGGCGTTTGGGTGATTTTATCTTTATTTTTCACACACAGGAGTCTCAGCTAGAGATCCTGGGTCGTTATTTAAGATAAATTGGTGAAAAATAGGATCTGATGCGTTCTCTAGTTCTATTCGATCAGCGTTGGATCGGAGCGGCATAGTCTGAAATTTTTTTCTTAGAGCACTAGATTGAGTCGAAGATCAATACACAGATTGCAAAGCGCTTGGTACCCACTTGCTTAGTGAAAATACCATAGTATTTGCACTCACGCTGACTAAACAAGCAAATGAGGGCGTACTAGAATTTCGCGAGAATTGGAAGGTCATTATTGTTGCTTCCCAGTGTCATCGAGATCGTAAACCGGGGATGGGCGCACTACTCCAGTGTTAATAATCGCCCTCGAGAAAAGAGCAGTGTAAAGAAAAGACCGATACATTTTCCGTATCACGAAGTACTCCGATTTTTGGAAGTCGTCAGTCAAGCCCGGCCGATAAGATGCATCTTGTGCCCAAACGCCTACACTATGCAAGAGCTCACAACTATCCAAACAGCTGGGCAAATTTCCAGACTACGCAATGTTCACAACCTGCTATCCTTGGCAGAACCATCTTTCACCAACGGCTGCGAAGCAACATCTTCTAGGACGCCCATAACAGCCCTCACATTGACATAATCCACAGCCGGAGAAGGCCATGTGAAATCCTTCCACTGGCCCAGAATCTCGGTTACCACCTTCGCCTTTCCAGCAACAGACTCCACTCTTGCAAGACTCCATTCCTTCTTCTCTTTCGTAACCTCCCTCCCTGCAACGGGTAGGCCATCTAGAACGCTATCCCACACTCTCAAAGTCTCTTCCAACTCCTCAATATTACTAGCCCCGAAAACCGAGACTCCAATTCCACCAACACCTCCCAGCCCAGCTCCTTCGCGAGACCAAGTATCCAATGCCCAGCGAATGCTGACCACCTCCAATTTCTCCCCCGTCCCCTCCACATACTTCGCCGCCTCTATACACTTCTCCCTCAGCTCTCTCGGCGCAGGATGGAAATCTCCTCTTCCGCCAATTGGGATACCCTTACCGCGCAGAAGACCCATACCAAGTATACTCGCATTCGGCACACAACTCACACCCGCCTTCTTCAACCTCTCTGAACCCAGAGTCACGAGCGTCGTATTCTGCAGAGTGAAATTCGCATAGCTGAGTACTGCATCCAGCGGCTCTCCTGTCTCTTGCAATACCAGTTCCGCGATATCGCAAAGTAGAGGAACGGGAAACCCGGAAACGCCAACGTATTTTATCGTTCCTTCCTCATCTCTTATCCGACGTAACTCTTTGATAGCAACGAGTACCTCCGCCTGACTAACGAACTCCACATCATGGCAATAGACCACATCCAGGTATGTCGTGCGCAGACGCTTCAATGACCGCGCGATCGAATGCCGCACCCACTGTGCGGAATAGTCGAACTCGGCATCTGCGATCCGCCCGACCTTTGTCACGATACGGTAGGTGCTTCGAGGGTGCTTCCTAAGGACTGATGGAGTGGAGAGCCCGTTTCCGAGAAGCTCTTCGGCGGGCCCGTAGTAAGGGGAGGTGTCGAAGGCGCGAACGCCGAGGTCAAGGGCGCGTTCGACGATAGCATTCGTGGGGACGTCAGCGGCGGAGGCGTTGTAGAGGTTGTTGAAGGTACCGGTGCCGCAGATCAGAGGAGGGAGGATTGTAGAGAGGGGCGGTTGTGTTGAGGGCATTGTGGATGGTGGTGGATGTTTTATCGTATGGAGGGGGACGTTGCGCTTCGAGGCTTTGATATTCAAGGGGAGTTATATACAAAACTTGGACGGATCGTGTTGTATCTTGTCTACAGCATGATGAGCATGTGGAAGTTGGCGATGGTAAACAATTTTGTTCGCGCCAACCTGTTCAGGATGTCCAAAAAGGTATACCAAATTAGATGAAGTGGGGTCGAAGGGGGAGCTGGACGAAAAAGGGAACGCCCAGACGCCTCCGAAGGCAAAGGGGGGGGATAGTAGGAATGAAATTTCCTTTTCTTCCTCAAATGGCGTGCTTGAATAACTGGAAATGCGCAGACCTGTCAAATATTAGTTTCTGGCATTTGATCAACATCGTCGACGTCACGAATATGCTTGATTACTGGACTTCCAGGTTGTTGTTAAACACCATCAATTGTTGCCTCGGTTCAACTCGGCTAATTCTTGAAATCTGAACGAATATACAACTTCTATTTCCTGAAGTTTTATCGTTCACTCTTTTTCGTCTCTGTCCGAGCTCACAGAGGTAAAGAAATGGAAGATGCCATCCCAAAATATCAGTGAGGACCCTGACGACCTAGACTCGACCGAATACCAGGGATCTTAAGATAAGGTACCTTACCTTAGGTCCGCTATCGATGTTTATCGGCGCGGCCGCTCACTACAGCAAATCAAGTAATCGACTACTAGCCGGCCCACCTCCAGTTTCGCTCGGGGCTCGCTTACTGTCGGGGAAAGCGAATGTCACAGGCAAGCAAAACTGTCACAGCTCAGATAGCCGAGGCAGTCTTTTCCCACCA
>JACBAH010007371.1:0-28249 GCA_014282315.1 Neospermospora avenae | reverse complement strand
GGGCAGGGCTCAGTCAAGCTTTGGCTGCTACTGTATTTTGGTACTGCTCAGGCTTTCATCCCACCGCTTTGAGGGGCAGCTGCATGAAATCTGCACCTCAATCCCTATGGCGGCTGATCCCTACGCGGCCAGAACAGTCACGGGATCTCGTGATTCTCGATTGACGGCGCGTTTCCCACCTACGGTACGTACAGTATCTGATCTTGGACAACAACTCCTAGCTACCTACCTACTCTACCCAACTTCTCGTTTCCCATTCTACAAGTTCGCGGCTAAGGAAACCCATCGTTGTCAACGGTGGACTCCTCTTCTTGCTTTAATTTGCTCCTTGTTCGCTCCGCTTCGCTCTCAACTACGATTGGCCACTGTTGCTCATCAGGTTAATACCGAATACCCAATACCCAGCCCCTCGCGATACTCATAATGCCTGATTGCCCAAATGAACTATGGCTCAGCTTTGCTAGAGAATGGTACGAGGCAGCTCGGGAGAGGAACAGCAAGGGAGCCCAAACATACAAGAAAGCATGCGCTTCTCTTAAAGCTTGTCCCTTTGAATTTCAGCATCCATCCGAAGTGGTACAGCTTACTGGATGGGGGGCTTTGCTTGCTGAAAGATTGACCAAAGACCTACAAGCACATTGTGATGCCAATAATGTACCAATGCCGCAAAGACCGACTAAGAGGAAGAAGAAAGCTGCTACTGCACCTGGAGAAGAAGCTGGAAGCGATGGTGAAGAGCAGACAACACCAAAGAAGAAACCAAGGAAAACAAAGGCTTATGTGCCAGCATTCAAAAGCGGCCCATATGCTCTCCTTATTGCTTTATCAACAGCTGCAAAGGGCTCGAGGGAAGGCATCACTAAAGCAAATTTGATAGAGCTTGCGCAACCACATTGCAAATCTTCCTTCACAGCACCCAGTGATCCTAATGCACACTACACCGCTTGGAACTCGATGAAAACATTGGTAAACAAAGACATGGTCTACGAGAAAGGACGCCCAACTCGACTCTACTATCTCACTGACGAAGGTTGGGAGGCTGCAGAGGCACTTCTAAAAACAATCGATCCCAATCAAACAAAATTTGACACGTTCAAGACAGCAAAGTCTTCAGCTTCAGTTGGTTCGGATGACGATGGACACTCAGACGTGGAAAGTCCTGCTCGAGGGTCTAATGCGAGACCATCCGAGTCTCCAAAGAAGTCTGCCGTTCCTGATATAGTTGCTCAAGGAAAGCCCATATCGTCTGCTGCAGATCTCCCAACCTTCTCACCAATCATTCTAGAGCCAGGATCCTTCAGCGTGGAACTGGTCCTGGACATACGTGAAATTCGTGCAAAGTCAGATCGTGACTACATGCAAAAGAATCTCACGACCGGAGGCATCAGACCCATAATGCGCGCGCTCGCTTTGGGTGATGTGCTATGGGTAGCAAAAATGCACGACCCTGGTCTGCTCAAGCGTCGAGGTGCCGAAGGAGATGAAGTGCTTCTTGATTACGTCGTGGAGCGAAAGAGACTTGATGACCTGGTGGGCTCTATCAAGGATGGTCGATTTCACGAGCAGAAGTTCCGACTGCGCAAATCAGGTGTCAAGAATGTCATCTATATCATTGAAGAAATGGCGAACGCAGCAGATCGATATGAAGAAGCAGTAGCGTCCGCCATTGCCTCTACTCAAGTCGTGAACGGCTACTTTGTCAAGAAGACACAGAAAATGGACGACACTATCCGATATCTTGTGAGCATGACGAAGCTCCTAAGGGCTAAATATGAAGCGAGGCCACTTTACTTGATACCGACCAAAGCCGTTACCACTACGAACTATCTACCATTGCTCGAGGACTTGACCAAGAAGGAGCCGTCTATCGATTATCACATCACATATGACGCATTTGCCGACATCAGCTCCAAGTCCGGCAACTCAACATTGAGAGACACATACCTGAAAATGCTTATGTGTATTCGGGGTGTGACAGGCGAGAAGGCGCTGGAGATACAGAAGCGGTGGAAGACACCGAAGGATTTCTTGGACGCATACAAACAAATTGAGGATAAGGAAGGGAAGGGCGACCAAGCTCGAAGGAAGAAGATGGACCTCGTATCAAGCGAGATGAGTAGCTTGGTCGGAAGAAAGAAGATTGCTAAGGTCTTGAGCGTCAAAATCTCAGAAGTCTGGGGAGATGTGCAGAATTAAAGAGCATGCTTTACTGTTTGATTATTGTTCGCATTCTTCAATTAGAGCTTGCTTTTTGTGAGCCATACTCCCGCTAGGTACAGTGTCTTTCGTTTTGGCTTGGATAATCATGCATGCCTCTGGCGGCTGGAGTGCCCCCGTGGCGGATCACTTTTGGTACAACTGGACATCACGACCGCAATGCCTTGGTCAATACCAGTCGACAAAGCGACTCAGATCGCTATAGTCTTCGCTTGATTCACCTCAGGTAGGTGGGTAACGAGGCTTCCCTACTTCTCATGAAAGTAGGCTGGTGCAGAAAAGCCACCATTTATATTATCGACCTTGTGAACTCGAGGCGGCAATGGCGAGGTTTCGGTTCTGGTCGGTCAACAAAGCCCTTGGCTTCTGATCGAGTCGCCTGCTTCCTTCATTCTAGGCTACTGATTAATGATCAAGTCGTAAGACCTCGTCAAGGGTTTCATAGCTTGTACAGAACATCGGTCTCTGCTTGTTCTTCACCTGGTGAGGCTCGAGGTGACAATGCCGCTTGTCAGTCAACAAAGGCTCTCGTTCCTACTCGAGTCGCCTCCTGGCTTCACTCCAGGCGAGCGATAGATGAGACCTCGCACTGAGCTTGACTTCTACAAAAGAGACAGCTTCTACTGCTCTTCCTACTGCATTTGACTTCATCATACATCAACATCAACATCTACCATTACATCAAACCTCACTAACACCGTCCCCAACCGCAAATACACTGACTATCCATCACAACCTCTTCACACTGCCAGACGGTGTTGTTCCCATCAGACTATCAACACAATTTACGCCTCTATTTTCCAACATGGCGGACGACAAGGTTGTGATCCCTGGAGACGTCACTCTGCAAGGTCTGGGTGTCCTGAAGTTGCGTCAGGTTCGATTCAGACTTTCTCGAGCCCATATTACCTTCGATGCGAAGGCCTCAAAGGCAGACTTGATTGCTCTACTTGCTTTATCTTGGTTGGGCCTTGTCGACAAGGATCATGGCGCAGATCCTGCTTTACTGCTCAAAGCAACTGCATGGTGTGGCTCACTCGTCTCCGAGCTCAAGCAGGATTTGTTGGTCGCAGGTATCGAGAAAGGAGATAATAAGTGGTTGAGTGTTGAGAAGTTGATTCGCAACGAGTTCGTATATCCATCTTTACGATGCTAAAGCACAAACTAACGGGTTCAAACCAGATTCGCTGGAGAATCTGATCTAATTGATCACGACTCCAATGAGGAGGCATCTGAGTCTCCAGACCAAGCCGAAAAGTTGTCCGCTAAATACCCAACAGCGGCCGTTATGAATCTACTTGTGGACTCATTTTACGCATTCGTCCGCCAACACCCAGAGAAGTTTGCTGCTGCATTTCCAGGCTGCGTTGTAAAGAAAAGCAAATTCCTCCAAGTGTTTAACAAGATTCCCGTGATCGAAGGGCGCCAGCATCTGTCTGAGCTCTGTAAAAAGCACAATCTCGAACAGTATCGACTACTTTCCTGGTTGTCCTCTAGCTTTGGATCGAACATCATCGAAGCCACCAAAGCTTCCGGTTTGAAAATCCCAGGCTTTCCCGACTCGATCCATCAATTCGTCCTAGCCAAACCTCGATCCACACAAGATGCTCTGTTCAAGCAGCACCTCAAGGCTGCCAAAAATCGTTCGATGCTCCTCTTTCACGGAACTACCTCGTCAAGTTTACAATCAATCCTGCATAATGGATTCACCCCTGCTGCTGATCTTCGATTTGGTGCTGGACTCTTCATGGCCGAAGAACCCCAAATGTCCTACTTTTATGCCTGGCGCGAACGCCACCTGAGCCCGGATAACTGGCGTAATACACCCTTTGGGCACCATGGATTGCTTTTGGGCTGTCAAGTTACTGGTGAGGGACGAAAAGTGGCCGATGGAGGCGGAGTACATGTCATCAACGAACTAGCTTCCATCGCCATTCGCTACGTTTTCTTGTTGCCTATGCTCCCTTTGCCTATGCCCCCTAGACGTGTGCCCGATTGGAAACCGATGGCGCGTGTCGCACCAGCCAGAACTGTTGTAGAACCTGACATGAGCAAAGCTTTCAAGGTCATTTGCGAGAAAATCGACGCACTTGCGATGTCAGAAGACAATTCCGACCAGCCGGGTGAGAAGCAGGGAAATGATGAAGAAGAAGAGAAGCGAGTTGGAGAGGGAGAGCTTGCCCAGGAAGATGACGTTGATGGGGAAGAGGTCAAGGTTGAGCCGGAGGACAACGATGATGGGCAAGAGTCCAAGGTTGAGCACAGAGAGAAGCGGCAGAGGATGAGACGCTGATCGCACAAGAGGATCGAGTATGAGAATGGTGCGATGAGGAGCATGATGTAGGGGATCCGTTGACAATCATGCTCCTTACTTTGGGGACTTGATCATCCCTTGTAGCTCTGCCGGACAGACGCTAAACTGCAGGTCGCCTGGCTACATTTATGCCCACAAATGTGAACAACAGTCGCCGTCACTTTCAATACTCTTTTTGGTCTTCCGGGATAGACATCCGGGCAACAGGCTTCTACTGCTTCCTGCGGCAGTAATTTCTCAGGGGATTGAGGGTCCGGAGTCAGCATTTGCGCAGCTCAGCAGGACAGAAGCTGCCTGACGATGGCTTGTTCACGAGTGATTTCTCATTCGTCGGCGTTAGGACCTCTGTCTAGATAGCATAATGAAATTGTTCTCCCAGCATATTTTGCTGTCTTATGTTTCTTCGTCGTTGTAGAAATTTTAAAAAAGCGGTGTTATCTGTTACCACTTGACTTGGTTTATACTACTAATTTCCCGGTGAGCCTTCGGTGAGCCTTCACCATACTCTAAGTATTTCGACCTACAGGGCGCAGGAGTGTGATATGTAATTTCTCCTAAACCTTTGAAAGTTTCCACCGAAGTTACTGGATTCTAACGACATGCTCCCGATGCTTTAATTCTAACCCAAGTATATCAACTCATGGAACTCGTCTATGATCGTGCACCTTCCGATTAGCCATTGGACCTGGAATTTACGATCGTGTCTGGGAAGACAAAACCAGCTGCTTGTGAGCCATGAATCGAGTTTGCTATGCATTTCGTCTTGATCATGTTTTGCTTCAAGTACTTTGTGTTTCTCGGCTTCTACTATGTTGTCATCCTTATCTGTGAAACGATCAAAGGATGCTTAGGAGCCCTAGGATGGTAATGAATCAACCAGCTATTAGAAGTAGCTTGAAGATACTCGGCAAATTTGAAAATGATCACCCCGATCGAGTCCGATCTGAACAGAAGAATCCCAATCAAAATTTTCGGAATCTAGCCAATCTCAACTAGCTACCGTTGATGCTGTGAAATGTATCAGAATAAGCATGTATGAATTGCTGTCGGTAAAAATCTACA
Source organism: Neospermospora avenae (assembly GCA_014282315.1). Lineage (NCBI taxonomy): Eukaryota > Fungi > Ascomycota > Leotiomycetes > Helotiales > Ploettnerulaceae > Neospermospora > Neospermospora avenae. The sequence continues at coordinate 22,656 of JACBAH010007371.1, read as the reverse complement.
TCCTTTCAGGCTACAATCATCTCACCGGTAGGTACACGGAGTTGAGTATAATGCCGAAGGCTCGGTTACAGACGACTTAATACTGGCGCAGATACTGACGAAATTGATACAAACGTCACAAGATGAGGTCGTGATATGTCTCCTCCGGTAAGTACGTTGGCGCGCAGTTGGACTATATCTCTGGAAATTCCAAAGCTATTCCGAAACTAGAACCAAATTTAGAGTCCAACTCACGACATAATCTAAGGACTTCTCCTAACGAGTGTTTAATGAAACATCACGGAAACAGTTCTGAGCTCTTCATGGTTTTTTCTTCAAAGTTATCAAGTCATACTTTGAAAATCTTACACGCTTGATCGAACAGAATTTGGTTCAGCCTCGAATGTTGAACGGCAAATTGACTGTCTTCATTATCGAAAGTGGCACGTAGTCAATCATTTCCATGAACATATGAAATCATCATTGTCCGAGCCCCACGCAATGTCCAAGTTACAATGCTTCTTGAACTCCGCCATCAGACAGTCTAATTATACTAGACAGGCTCACAATCTCCGATTGCTTTCCATGATTGACTAGATGTTGACCATCGGCCAATGTTACAATACCAACATCTGCCATTTCTTCCTTCGACTACTTTTGTGCGTTTTTTTGACCATGCCATCCATTGGATCCTTGGGTGGTGAAATCATGAGAAATTCTTCTTCGGTTACTCCTGGTGCTGAACATATCTCGCCTCCTTCTACGCGTGAATTTGTATTGTTGCTCAGATCGACTTCCTTTGTTTTCTCGGCTTCCGGAACCCCCAAGATACCCTTGGCAGCCACTCTCGACCATGACTCCACCTTGCATTCTTCTAAGGTTGGAGCTGTATGATAGTTCAGATGTTTGTCAATTATTTCCTTGTTTGGAGAAAGCCTAAAAATACTCTCCAAAGCTTGACTCGACGATACAGTTCCCTGGCTTATTTTGGAGGATGAATCCAGCTTCACCTTTGGTTTTCTGATTCGGAAAGTCTCTGCAGCCGCCGAGGACATTGAGGTTCCCTCACTTGCGCTAGAGAATGTTCGCGACTTCAGATTTGGACTTTGAAAGGGCAAAGTCGCATCTGCCGCTGATGACATTGGATGTCTTACGCTTTCGTATGGAGATGAAAACGATGCCGCTTCTGGGCTTCTGAGTGGTAAAGTATCTGCAGCCACTGGCGATATTGGATGTCCGATATTACCGCTTGTGCATGAAATCAGCTCCGCCTCTGATCCTTTGATCTGTAAAGGCTCTTCAGATACATTCGAAGGCGTTTGTCCCTCCTCTATTCTCGACATTGATTTGGACTCCGTATTGAGACTTCTGGTGTGCAGTTTCTCGATCAATTTAAGGACGTGTTCATCCTGAGGTAATGTCGTTGGTTTGGCCCCTGACATTAAATCTTCTCGTAAATCCTGGATGTCTGCAAGAGTAATCATCATCCAACGTATGTGGGCAGGGCTCAAAATTCCCTGGTGGTGGTCTTGAAATGCTTTAAGAGATAAAGAGGCTTGCTCAGCGCATAAAATTCGGGTCGAATGCCATATGACTACTCAATCGTCAGCAATGTCGCGTAACATGATAGCGACAATATAACCAGGCTCTGTTCCGGCTCGGTGGATTGAATAGGGGGTATCTACCATCGGATCTTGCAAGCGCCAGCCATAACATTGAGCGACGAAAATTTCCCATCGGGGAAAATTCTATCTTCCATAGGATTTGATGAAACTTTGGTATTTCAACAGCGCCCTGGCACACTAGCCCGATCTTGTATTTCAGTGGTATTTGGGGTTGCGGAGCGTCCACACCATAGTCATCAGGGTACCAAGGCAGCGGGGTCAATCGCGACTCTTTGCACCTCCTTGATAGCTCGGTAACGGAAATCATGTCGTGAGCATGTACCAGATCTAAACCCATGGCTGATGATAGCTCGCGAAAGTTTTCTAGCTCAAATACCCACGGTTCCAACGCTACACCGAGATCTAGGTCGACTAACGGAGGGTGGTAGGACGAATAGAAGCGAGTGGGCATTGTAGCTGGTGCAAGAGCCCATGATGGATGGAAGGCCATACTCGTAATGGCAAGCGTGTAACCTATTATATACTGTTAGTGGTGTTAAATATTTGTATTTCCACGTGAAAATTGCGAAAGGAGAAGAAGAAGACTCTTAAGGAGTTAAATTCATACATGTGGGAGAGCGCCGAGCTGTCCATCGTGACTACCTCACACGGCCACCGTCATCGACACAGGGAGAGCTGGTAAGCATAGTTTGATAGCGTCTCTGGATTGAAAGTCATGAAAGTACGGAGGACATCAATGCTAAGTGATACTCAGAAGCCAACTAGCTTTTTGATGACTTTAGACGAGCAAACTGGGAGGCGCGACTCAATACCTAGGCAGTGCAACTCGATTGTAAAGCCACAGAACTATCACAGTAAGCTGGGTAGTACCTATCTAGAAGTCACACCTAAAACCTCAGACTCTGATAAGTTTAATACAAACACCTGGCAGGCAGTGCTAGGCACAGTTCCTACGTGGTGCAATTCGCTTTGAAAGTCACCAAATTTCGTAGGACGTTACTTTGAGGTCAGACAATTTCTTGAGGACATTACTAGCAGCACGATCTCAGATAGTGATTTTGCTACGCAGTTCAAAGTCATCTCTTCCCAGTGACAATTGGCTGACCTCATCGTCTGTTGTTCCAGATTGGGAAAGGTCTCGCTTAGTCTGCGCTACTCCCTGCGACGTCGCTTCCTCACAAAACAACAAACGCAGTCTTGTCGCATCAATTTCTCCACAGCATCCATCAAAATACACATTTTACCAATTCAGCATTGAATCAGCATTGAAGCCAAGTACATAATCTATGATCGCTGGTTAACCTCTCAAAGAAACAAATGATGTCCCGTCCTATTGGTCTCCACCACGATGCCCCGTCGATCACGACACCAAGAAGCCATTGAGACATCGCCGACCGATCCCGCAGGTATGGCTAACAAGACCAGATCCAAGACCAGATCAAGACAGTTGGCCTCTAAGCATGAATTTACGGAGCCGGGCGTCAGCCAGACTATCGCAGAAAGTTCAGGTCTTCCACAGTCCTCCAATTCTGGCCTCAGGCAGGAAGTTGCTTCGGAGGTAGGTCCGAAAGTCAACATGTCGACTATCCAGAAGATTCAGTCATATAGACCACCAGCCTACGTATCACCTTACTCAGAAGATCGCAAAGTCATCCCGGAGACTACAGAGGCCAGGAATGTCGAATTCAGATCTATCCCTCCAAGGCGTTCCTCGAAGGGGATCCCGCCTTGGCGATGCTGTTTTGCACAGTCAAAAATACCAGAGTGGAATAGACATGCAGATGTGAGAAGAATGCTGCTGTTCAAATTCTCCTCGTATTACTAATTCAAGTGTATAGATATCGATCCCTGGCACAGCCCTTACCTGCATATCTTTCTCATGTAACCACAAGAAATGCAAAGACTGTCGATGGGAGTCTTCGGAATTACCAGACGATAATGAGACGTATCGTTTTCATGCTAAGGAGGAAGAGACCGAAGATGCAGGTGTAGATCGTCTTGGTGAGGATGAAGACGGTGCAATCGAAGAGGCTCAAAACGTGATGGAGCAGCGGACAATGGCACCGCCGAGCATGAGAGGGCTCAACCGCGATCCGAGAACGGGAAGAGCGAGGTTATGGAATAAGAAGTATTAAGGCAGGAGAAATACGATGGACTTCGTTAGACTGATTGTGTCACCATCTTGATAGCCTTTCGGTGATACCATCAGGAGCTATGACTACCTGGAAATGCTTCGATCAATCTGCACGCAGTGCAGTACGCATCGTACGCTTGCTTAGCCAAGGGTCAAAAATTGAGGGTTTGAAAATGGGATGGATGTCGTGTAACACGATCGGGGAGAACAGGACTGCAAGGTCTACGCGCTCGACTCAAAGCGAAGATATCGCTGAGAATGGCAGGCTGGCGGAGGAACGCGGACGCGAGACAATGACTCCTCAATTCGTAGCATGTGTCAATCAATGTCTCTCTAACTCGAGGGGCTAACAAGTGCTTTTATAAATTTATTCTGAAGAGATACAGCTGTCTGTCTCCTCATCCTTGCGGCTTTTGCTGGCGGTATGAACTATATCTCCCAGAACCACCCAAGAGACTGGCCCAATCGTACACGGTGAAGCGACAATATTGTGCCATTTCTTGAAGCAACTTGACACCCCACATTGTCATCTTGACTATGATCCCTGGGTTATACCTTACGACCAACTTCAGGTCCAAGTAGAATATCAGTAAATTGCCCTGAATTAAATATATACATATATAAACTGATCGCGGCGTAAGCCCTTACTTCACCTGAGACAGAAATACTCATGCTCATAAGCCTGTTGTCGATCAATTGTTGGCTGTCTATGATCAAGTACAGTACGCAAAGTCTTCTTACATGAGACACAAGTGAGAATCAAAGTCCGGTTTCTCGTCGACGGAGTAGTTCTTTAGGCCGTCTCTAGTGCAGTCGCAGTATAGTAGGTGCGAGACCTTTTACATACGATCTGTGTGGACTACTGTAGTCGAAGTCAAACCCTCGGAGAGTGAAAAAATGAGGTATCCCAGGCTGCAGCCTGTAGATATGGACTACACTTTAACGAATACTAGGCTCGAGTCCATCTGCTGTCGGTGGCAGAGCAAATTTGGCCACCGCTCAGGTATTCCAAGGGTTACCAAATTCCTGCCGCAAAGCTTCGAAAAACGCTCAGTATTCGAAATGCAGGCTCTTCAAACAGTGCTTTGAGACCTGAGAAGTTGCCACTGTCTATGTTTGCCGCGAGAACGCATGTACAGAGCCGAGCTATGAGTAGGAGTAAATTAACTGTATCATGGATATATCGGGTCTGTGATTTGTAAGATGTACTTTTCTGTGAGCAAGTTCCGTGCAGAGGAAATCTTACCGTCAAGCTTTCTCAACTCAATACATACTTCGGTGCACCTGTGAATTCCATATTCATTTTGAAGTCTGTCCGGCTCAGTAATGTCTTGCTGCTCCATGCGCTTAGTCAAGTATTGAGGAACACAAGGAGGAGACATTTGTAACAGTAGCGTGCATGTTGAATTTTCATCTGCATCTCTCTTCGCAAAGCGAGCGATGCGGACGATGTGCAACAAACAGTCGAAGATACTCATCTAATATTGCCTCCGAACTTTCTATCTGGCAGGTGACCTTGTAGAGGAAACCAATACTTAGAACGAAACTGTTGCGAAGTCAACAGCGGGACGAACTACCAAGCACAGAAGGAATTTCGCCGATCCATACCATGAACTAATCCCAAGATTCGCAACAATTACGACTTCAACTCAATAGTACACGGGACGCCAATACTTTTCCTTTTCTCGCAACAATTGTTAGCCTGAGGGCTGAAGGTTCAGACGGCCTACCTGTAGTCTTGAATATTGATGCGACGAACCCAACACCAGATCTTCAATGCGAGAGGCAAATGTTGCGAAGTGAAACACCTCCCCCGCAAACTTCCCATAGTGAACTCCGCATTTTACTGGTACACAGCTGGTAAAACTCGACTTCTCCGGGCTCAGACGAAGCTATGACAATCATTACTCGTCAGACGACAGGCTAAAAACAGAGCTTTCGCATTGAATCTCCGTTTGGATAGCGATGCGATGCGGACGACGTGCAACAAACAGTTGAAAAGATCACAATTGACTGTGTATCCGATATTCAATTGGGCCTCGAGCCTTCGCATGAATTTGGTTCCCATCCGACCGATGAGGCTGTCTGCCAGATGTAGCAAGTCGGACGATCTCACCGGCACCAGCGGGGAGAGACGAACGTCAGCTAAATCCCGTAGTGGGAATTGAATGCGACAATTGCCAAATCGCATCCCTTGATCTGCTTGGCGATGCGAGCCCGATGTAGTAGGTCGTTGCGACCAAAATTACGACTTGCAACAAAAGAGCAGGAACAGAGAGGAGGAGCATTTGCCTGAGCTAATTTGTCGCGTGTGGGTATGTCTGGATATGGATAGAGGAAGCGCCGGCTTCTCATGATTCGGGGGTGGAAATTACTCGATCTGAAATGGGATGAAAAGTCATAGCTTCACATCGCTCGAATAGGAAACTCTTTGCGCCACGATGTGCAACATACTTCTGGACGGAGTGTTGAGGTGAGTTGATATGTATGAGGGATTTGGAGTCAATATCTTAAGAGCGAATGCGCTATTGATGCAGGTATGTTGGGACAAGGGGCGAATAGCTGCACGGGTCTACAGAAGCCTTCCTGATCGTGTTCACCTTCGCAAATGGTAAATTAGATCCGGTATCACGAGTCAGCACACAGAAAGTACCATCAATAGGCGGATTGCAGGATCTCTAAATTTTTTTATCTGGAGTACCGGTGAAGGTATCAATCACTCTTCGTTCGGTATGCTCGCAAGTCAACCTATCTGAGCTTCCTTAAAAACAACGTAGAGTACAGTATATTGAGGCTGGGGGTATATTTTGCAATTAATGCAAACATTTGCGCCTGCACAAAGAGCATCCTCATACGAGCATAACAAACGCTAGAACCATGCTGTTGGTGGTCGTTGTCACAGGCTGCTCATGAAGTATGGACATCGTACTCGGCGTGTTCGCATCCACTTTCCCCTATGCCTTCAAACGCTGTCCTGCTATATCATCTTGGGCATCCTTGAGTAGGAAACTGCACCGTAATTAGTTTTGATACTTAAATCACCGTTTGAAGCACTCACTTGTACCAAACCATCGTTGGACCAACAGTTCCGAGATGCCACAAACTATGAGCATCCAGGCATCCAAATACAGGCGGAAAATCCAGGACCTCCAAGCTCATGACCACCATAATCCAAGCAACGATGAAACCTGGCCACATCGTCCAAACCCGCCCCGACTGTCTGTATTTTTGATAACTAAACCAACTCCACATCAAATTGTGGATGACTCCAACAACGACATTGGCAGCCATATTATATGTATAGTTCCAATCGTACCACTTCAAGTATGTGACATGCGCAACGTACAAGCTGATACAAAAGACTGTCCATGCTCGTACAATTGACTTCATCTTCTTCCCTCCCTGATTCATCCGGAATACCCGGATTGTGGTGTAGTAGAAGCCATACAGCACACTTGCTCCAGCCCCGAAGTAATCCAACTGTTCCGTGAGAGCAAAGTCTCTGGTATGGAAGATCATACTGAACACCCAGCTCGCCATGCCGAAGTACGCAAATCGTATGTAGTATGGTCGCATCGAGTAGGAAGAGGGGATGTTGGAGATGATCTTCGAAAGGCCATTTTGGTGGGCGAGGAAATTAAGGAGGGAGAAGAAGACCGAGAAGGGTTCTTGCATCCCGAGAAAGCGGTAGAAGGGCCATTTTCCGTGGAATTGGACGATCTTTTCGGACGCGGCGACGCGTTGGTCGGTGATGATGTGCTGGCAGGTGTAATCGCATTCAGCTGGGCAGTCCCAGAAGAGGAGCTGGTGAAGTAAAGCTGCTACATATTAGCGATGCCATCGTATCGGATAGCATTGCATACGTATTGAAGTCGGGTGCCTGCCGAAGCAGTTTTCCTCCTTGCAGACCTGGACTTGATTAGAAAGGTCTGGCAGATACGGGGGGGCCGTATTACCTCTACGCAATGCTTGAAAGTCGGGAGACGATCGCCAGCGGAAGCATAAGCTTGACTTGTGAAAAGCGATAGCAGTGTAATGAGTGCCAGAGGCAAATGTTGGACTTGTCTTAGTATCATCATGATGCGGTTGGATGAAGGTCACAGTCACACCGGAGAGAACAGATGTCTAGCTGCAGCTGCAGGTCTCCATAAAGTGTGTTTCGGTCTCCTGGCGAGGGCTCTGTTTGTTTGCCACTCTCACATAAAGGGAAAGGGTGAATGTTCTGATATTTCACTTCTTATAGCATCCTGACTTCCCATATTTTCAAAGTCGTCCATACTATATTGGCTAATCATCCTGCATGACCATGACTTGCAGTATTCCGTCGAAGCTGTTGTTCTGCCGGTTCTTGGCATACCGCTCCGCCGCTGCGGGCCTCACCGCTCTTGCTTGAGCTTGACTAGCTGGAAAAACTCAGCTAGAACCGTGTCTTTATATGAGTAAATAACTAACAGTGCAGTATCAATCAGCAAGGAACTTGTTCCGAGCTTGATTAGGGGCTGTAACTCAGTGGTAGAGTGCCTCGTTTGCAGCGATTCTGACAAAGAATCAAACTCAGATCGATGAAGTCCGGCGTTCGTAAGTTGACTTATGAAACTCTTCTCAGAAGCATGTACTAATATGACTTCTAGGATCCGCCGCTGCTCCAGCAATTATCTTTTTGCCTTTTTGTTGCTCCCATCTCCTACAGTAACAGAATATGTTAATTAATGTGGCTGGTGTGCTCGTGCCAAGTGACGACTTTTCTGTCACCAAGTGGGACGAAGTGTTCCGGAGTTGCTCCGGAATCTCCTCCGAAAATTCCGACTAGGGGTGGTTAGCCGCCGGAATTCTACTGAATCATCTTTTGCTGCTTTTGACAATACGATGATGCTATGCTTGCGTTGGGTAGCAATCAATTGCGACTTCAAGTTCTCAAGCTGGAATTGTTTGTATTCCCATTCCGCCACGGCCACTAGTTTTGGCTCTCCGCCGAAACGTCCATAGCCACACACGACTTAAGTTGGCCATGCATGCCTTCGAACACCAGTACTTGAGGTCCTACTGTACATACGAGAGTTTCACAATTTCCTGCACTAAAGTCTCTGCTGAGGGATTCGGATACCGCCTAAGTGCCAGATTAAGATGGACCAAAGTGTGCACAGTCAAATACTCACGTAAATGGAAATTATTTACTTACAATAGACCAAACAGCGTATAAAGTCTACTTCTATTATAGCTCACACATGTACACGGGGCCGGGTATGGCTGAAGCATGGTTTGTTTACACCTCAAGCTCGCTTCCTATGTCACGTGACATATTACCATTGCTCTCCTTGTGTCGTTTTGTCTCTCATCTATGTCTAAGTTATTTCCAACTAGCCCCTACAAAGAACCAGGATTTATGAGGTTATTGAGCGACATAATTCATAGGTCGATTCCCACAATGCTAGATTTGAATGACTCGGCGGCACAAGCACCTTCGATCAAATCAAGTGACTGTGGGGGGACTTAACCTCATCATGCATTCTTTGGTCAGTGGTCTTCTTGTAGCTGAGAGTTATGCTGCCTCCACGTGATACGGTTGATCTGCCTTGTATCAGCAATTCATTCTCAGCAGGGCTCAATACTCGAGCCGGTCGAAGGTAATAGACTCGAAGAAAAGAAAAATAAAGCAGGTATTGTTGACTGTCTTACCCGTACCTTCGGCGTTACCCCTTAGTAGCCTCCTCGTATTTGCTTTGATCCTTCGTTTATCTATCTTGTCAAGACAAAGAAAGAAGGATACTGGGATTTCCTGGGGCTATAGACTGCTTAGGTGCGATGCAGTAAAAAGAATTCGGGGGCTAGCAAGAGAATGGAAGAAACTTCTAGCTTGATGAGCGATTGTATGGTAACTACTGTTGCTGATGTAAAGCATTCCAATCAAATGGTACCACAGCAGTAATTTATTGGTGGAGAGTGAGGAATTGGCAAATAAAGTGAGCATGTTCAAATGTTGACTCTCACCACGCCTGGTTCGGAACAAGCCGCTAAGGTATTCGGACAAATTAGGCACTCATACATTTCTTGCTCTCGCATCTTCAACTACCAACACCAACAGAGTTATCCTTGAATCAATCATGATGAACTTGCCACACGTGCCCATTGTGATTTGCCCCACAACATCGCAAGATGTTGAAACAGCCACCCACCACTCAAAGTCATTGGACAACGATGACGCGGGTCAACACAAATCTGAAACCATATCTAACAACCCAGACCGAGGAGCACTGCAGTCCAAAAAAGAGTGTTGCTCTCTTCTGGATGGAGAAGTACGATCGCTTGAGGTTTATCGCTTCATAACACAAGATTGAGCTAGCTGATCGCGCAGGCAAAGGTCGAAAGACCAAGTGCAATATTACAGAGGCTCTAGAAATTGCAATCAAGTTTCTCGAAAAATCCACTGTTGATTTGGCAAGCCGTACTCAATCTCTTCGGTGCTTTCAACGGAGATAGAACTCAACTCAAACTCCACCAGTATGCCCTCTAATGTCTCCGTCTTGTTGAAGCTGTCTGATACACCGGCGCGTAGACTATTGCGGCTATAAAGGCATTAGCAGTCATCGAAAAACAAGCCTTCAATCGCATCGTCAAGATTCACTGAGAACCTCTGACAGAGAAACGAGTCCACGAGCACAACAGATTAGTAAGAGAAGAGAAGGCGTAGTTCGAAAGCAGTCAAGGCCAAAGTGATTAAGAGGACCATGGTCTCGCTGAAACAGACGGAACTCAGCCTGCGGACAAGCAACATTCTCTTTTGAAGGAACTCGAAACCGTTGAGACAAAGGAACTTCACGAGATTCCTCTTCCTTTGGGGCTCTACCTGGATCGTAAAACAGCACGTCCAATTCCTAGCTTGCGCGATGTCATTGATTATAGAATATCGCTCTACTTTTACCAGTCTATTAGCTCAACTCTGGATCAGACCCTATCTCGTCGGCCCGTTGGCTTTCCATGCCTCCTTCGATTTGCGGAGATAACGCGTAGTCGATCAAGGTATGAAGAAGTTCACCATGAGGGAAGGTGCTGGATTCTCTAGTATCAAATTTCAAGGAATCTGTGGCTAACAAAATTGCAAAATATTTTCCCTTAGGCTGAGAAGACACATACTGCTGGTTTCCAGCGGTGGACCTGTTACGAGTCCTTGATCTGATTTTTGCTTATCGTTGTCAGATACCAATGACTCGCTACATTTGCTGTACCTCCTATCACAATGAAGAGTAGTAGGTCATTTGATGACTTTTTTGAGGGATAGTCCTGGGGAAAGTATTTCTTTGGCCCGAGACGTTTAGACTGGCCATGATCACCCAATATCCGAAGGTCATAAGTTCTTTGGCTCACTGCTAATAATCGCCACCTATGCAGTCGTAATTCTCTCTCAAGGTATCTGTTCGGATGCTTTCACGATTATGGAAGCTGCACGCCGGTACACAAGTCCAAAGGCATAGGATCGACATGAAATTACCTAATCAAATAATTTAGAGCCATCATATTATCAGGATACTATCAAGCCAACCCATTGTGAAGGAATATTCTTAAGACTTAAATAGCAGAAGAATGCCTTGTTCTGAAGCATGGAACGACTGACTTTACTCAGGAGAGAACTCGAGGTCATGAAAGTGACCTAAAAGCTCTCTCGAAATCTAGGACACTGATTTAATGTCGCGAGAGTGTTTTAGGACTTTACCAGGTAGGGATACCCTGAAATCGTAAGATTTTAGAATATACTCAGAGTCTTAAAAACCATCTTAATGTCGTGAGAGTATCTTAAGACTTTCCTAAGAGAACTTGAAGTCATGAGATCATGGAACTCGTTAAGAGTCTGAGACAATTGATCTAGTGTGGTGAGATCTGGAAGTCATGAAATTATCTCAAGTCTTCACCCACTGTGCTTCATATCAGTTCTGTAGCCGATCCGATCTTGAGCAGTCTATGATCTGACGTATTGTACGATTTCTGACTGTTTGTTTGTGGGCTTTCCGTCTGCATTCGGACCGATATAAACAGCGATCGAGAACGATTCCTACCTCTACCTCACGGTCTTTACCCACCATGTTTTTGGCAACCAAATAAGTTGGAGCTCTTTGATTTGTTCTATTGGAATACTTAGTAGAAACTCCTTTGTTATCTGTCTAAACGACTTAGAACTTGTTTAGTTCCGGCTAGGTGTATAATAGCTACTGTTAGTCTAACGAACTAGGTTATAGTGTCTTCGTACGTGGGCAATGACCGCTAAAAAACAATTATGAGTTAATGAACTCCATTGTATATGTATCCATAATCTAGTACATTTCATGACCCTTGACACTGGTGGAATTTTTGTAACAGTTGGTAGAGATTTTCGCCTTGCTAAAAAGAATTTCGATTTTCCTTGGGGTGTGTGGATGGCATTGGTGTTATCTGCCTCCTGTCTAAAGAGCCGAATATCCGGCCAATGTGCAATTTCATGACCGTAGCACAGTGCGATACCATTGCCATTACGTACATTAAAGGCCTTGAGATTATACTCATCTAGCAACTCTGGCGGATTGTGAAGGGAAAATCGTCAGAAGATCTCAAGTAGACTCCGGTAGTTATATGCCGCCAGTGGGTACCTATACGTTCGAATGACGTTTTGCAAACCCATAAAATACACTTAGGTAGACCATCAAATGCACTCACCAGGGTTCCCGCTACAGTCATCAACCTCACAACACATTCCGTCTCTTCGAAGATTTTGAGTTCACAGTCATAGCTTCAAGCTTGGACGACTTTTATACCAAGAACATTCTGGCATGCTCTTGCCCACCGAACGACGATCAAAATATTATACTACACACGCACAATCATGCCGCCGATCGGTCGGAAACGTAGGGGACCTAGGGGATTCGCGTCCGCGGACCCGTGCTGGGTGCCTATGCCAATTTTCGTACTCTGCCTCATGGTCTACTCAGCCACCGCTATTTTTCCCTTTTGGGTATTATATTGCAGAACACATAGTTGCAAATACACCTGCTATGGTTCCAAATCGCAGGTTGAGGAGGGATTCACTTTCCCGACTTGGATACTTTACAATATACCGATGGCTTATTTCAGCTGTGCTCTGATGATATTCAAAAAGGCATATTCTAGGGGACAGAGGAACATCTCTCTCAACTCTCATCCAAAGGGTATCGTCAGGTTTATCAATGCTGAGATATCAAGTTGGGTATCCCTCAATCGAAGAACCTTTATTGGCTTCCTTGTCAGCAACGATGATACATACATACGACACAACTTCGCAAGATATTTGGAACTCCCAAAAATGAAATTGTGTACCGATATGGACAGCTTCGGACTGCTGCCAGCGCTTTTATGCTTCTCAGCATCCGTTTACACCGCAATGTTACCAGTATTAGGCTATATGGTTTATATTGATGCGAACCATCGTTACCCAGACTCATCATCAGCCAATAAGAATGCCACAGCATTTATACTTTTGTATCTGTTGTGCTCTTACATCTGTTTTGGCAAAGCATGGATGCTCGGGTGGAATATTTCATTAGTCAATTTTGGAAGAATGATACGCCAGAAGGCTTTTCAGGCAGAATGGGACCTCGGGAAGGAATCTAAAAGACCTGAACAACAGCTAAGGTGGTGGAAAAACATGATTGTCGACGAAGCAAGCGACGGCAAGGATCTCGTAGTAAAGAAAGAAGTTGCGGAGCTTGAGATAGTCGTACGCTATCTAGGCAAATCAAACTTGGGACCTTATGCTGATGCATACGTCGATGGAGGACTGTTGGAGGAGGCTGCGTTGAAAGTTCTGAAAGAGGAGTAGGAACCTTTGTATAAGTGGGATGGAACTTCCGCGCAGGCTGAGAAGTACTTGACTGGAAGTTGACGTGGTCGACCGACGACACGATAATCAAGGGCAAAGACTCTAAGATCAGATCGAAGGAGCTGTCGAGAGAAAGGTTAAGCCCGCTTTTTGCTCTCGCTGAGGTTGGGAGGGTTTGACGGCATGAAGACGAGACTGATCAAGAGAGTCTCCGATATAACGAAATACATTTCCAATATCTTATAGCTTATATAGGATTTCAGTAGATAAACAATCTGATTCGATGACGATAAAACGAGATATTGAATAAGACTTCGAAGTTGGCTATATCGAAGGTAGTGAATTTAGTGCCAATCATTCTTAGTATCAAGGGTTGTAGGCTGCGATTTTGGAACGTTCAGGCACAAAAAATTCACTACGAGTCAAAGAATCTAAGCAGTTTGACTGAAAGACTTGTGTTTTTATTCGTTCCTCATAATCCCATATAAAAGAGAAAGCAATCCATCCTGCCTATCATAATCCCAAACGCAGACCCAAAAACGAAATGAGTGGTAGTCTTTCAGTACTAATTAGACCTCCGCTGCGAACTCCATTCCTATGCATTTTACCAATTCCAACCTTTACCCAAGCGTGAGAACAAGCCCAAAACCACGCTCACACCTCTATCAAGCCATTTTATCGAGGAAGTCAATAACTTAAGCGGCGACACACTTCCAGCTGGAGGCAGTGTCGTTGATCCAAGAAGGAAAGCTGGCAGATCCAGGACTAGCATTGAAGCTGAATCCAGTACCTGCACAGTTGGCATTGACCCAGATAGTGCAGCGGAAACCAGGCTTGGCCTTGCCAGACGAGGCAATATCGTTGAAGTTTGAGGGGAGGTTCTTGCAGTCGCCTGGGTTGGCCGATCCGGTAAACTTGAGGTCAAGGAATTGGCTGTTCTGTAGATTAGATTCGTTGCGTTTCAGAGGTAGACTAGAACATACGAATTCTTCCAGAGATCAATGAGAGGAACTGCCCGAGCTTCAAGCTGAGCAGGCTCGGCGATTGCTACAGGAGCAGCGACAGGTGCTGGTGCAGCCATTGCCAAAGTAGCAAGGAAGGAAGCGGTTATGATGCTGAAGAATTGCATTTTGAGTGTTTAAATATAGACTGGAAGTCTGAAATTGTGAAGTGGAGAAGTTGATTGGAGTTGTGGTAGTGTGTTGGAAAATTGTTGATGTGGATGAGGAGATGAGAGATGGGAGGAAAGGAAGCTGTCTTTATACTTTCATCTAGAGGTCAGATTACCCAGGGAACTCATATAAGACGAACAGATCAAGACCGATACTGTGATTGAGGCTTACGCCGGCCGACGCTTCGCCCAGTGTGCTGGCCTCACATCAGATGTTTCTTAAACTGCTAATACCAAGACATATCTCCTAAGCTGCTGTATTACGCCTAGAATCCTACATATTATGATGTCGTGAGATATCTTCGTACTACACAAGAGTGCATTGGACTGAGACTGAAAGACCGGAGATCTTTTGGAGACCAATATCTACCACACGTTACTCATCTCATTGCATCCGGAGTACCGACCTGCGTCTCGTCAACAATGTTTGCTTCATAAAACTCTAGAACTAATACGATCTTTAATCAATGCATGTCAGTTACAATGACGATACTTATTCTTCGCTTTGCTTGCTTCTCATCAGAGATGATGAGAGTAACCAGTTGGACCGCCAGCCCTGCCAGTCTATGAAATCGTTCTCTGTGTACCTCAGTCCTCCACAGGCCGTAGACACAGGCTTCTGAGAATATAGTACTAACAGCCGTAGGCCAATCACTACTTGATTCGTTGCAAGGTAGTCGAACGACTCCAAGGATTCTCACCGGGTGAGTGCGCCGCTGGGAACTATCATTCGAGCTCGGGTAATCGCAACGGAGCAGAAAGGCTACTGCAAATTGCCTGCCAGCAAACAAGCTATTTCGGGTAGCATATGCAATTACAATTTTTCCATATATTTGAGTGACACACATCTAACGGAGTTGGGTAAAAGGTCTCTCGCTTACTGTGCCTCCAAATTGTCAGCCCTACAAACTATGCGTGTCAGCCGCATGATCTGACAACAGGCTCTTGGCTTGTTCTATATGCGGACGAAGTTACTCGAACGATGTCAACAGATGTTTATATGATCTTACAACACCAGTTCCACAATTTCTTGTACTATAGTCATGATTTTGAAGTGCGGGACAGTTCGCGACTTAACGCTTCAAGGTTGATCAAGTCTTTGGTGAGTTTAGCATGGTAATCATCTTCTCGGTTCCTTGGAGAGGGGTAAATCTAGCCTCATTCTTACGGTATAGAAACAGCCTAAAGCCAGTGAAGCCACATCCGCTGCCGCCACACCGCTAATGCATGTCATTACAGTGCGCACCCTAGCTACCCTAATTTAGCCTTCGAGGAAGTCACTGACGAATAAATGACGGTCAATAGTAGAAAATACGAGTGACTGACAGTAAATGGACGCGTGACCGTGTAAAGTTCGGAAATGGGGGTCGGTCGATAGTCATACATCGCGCGACGCTGTCATACTGAAGGATCTCGACTTCTTACTGCAGAGCTTGGCATCACCGACTGATATTGAAAGACGTGGTGAACCAATCGCTCTGGTATATACTGTATCAATAAGCAACTGACGTTCGGAGGGACTTCTCGATATGGATTGAATAGCATCACAGGGAGATACCCCGCTCAAAGAAAGACAAGGTTTGTTAGGGAAGGTCAGAATAGACGCCGAATGAAACCATGACCTCGATCTGAAGTAGAGAAGTGCATTTCGATTTAGTGAAACCACCGGTGAAGATGAACGTAATTCCAGTCTTTCAGCGAGGAGGACATTTGCCTCTCTAAATGTCAGGGTGATCACTTCAACATATTCGAAATTGGCAGACGCTCCTGTAACCCAGACTAGAGTACATTTAGCTTTCGATACTTATCACGGTAAAGACAATATTCAGGCACAGCGTCTCTCTATTCTTGCGAAGAATCTCAGATAAAAACCCCCAAGATAACGTCAGCAAATTTGGTGACACATGACACAGCTCACCAGTTGCCCTTTCGAGGCTGCTTGAATTTGTATTGCAAGGATCGAAGACTGAGATTTCCGGGACTCAGCATATCTAAAGCAATTAAAGTAAAGTTCTTTATCGTTTCTATGACTTCAAAAGATAATTTGACATGTATCTTATGGTACTTTCGTAACATCAATTCTGAGACGGATCACAATCAAGTCTGAGCAAATTCGTCTCTGTCGGACGTTAATCTTGGTAAATTCATTGAATAATTCCGCAAATTCAAGATTCCCATCCTTTGCGAAATGTCTCGTAATTCGAAGTCAAATTCGGGACGATTTTAATAAGATATCGCTAAAGAATCACGCTCAAGTCACAAGAATTTTTTGACAGCTTTGTTCGCTCACGAGGATCTTCCTATGAAACTTTGGTGGTGTGTGATCAGATTTAAGGACTACAGGAAATAAGATTAGCAAACTCCTGAAACACTTTCGTGACTTCAGATATCTCTCATATGAAGAAGAATCGAATCAGGAAAATCCTGCGGATCCCGCGATTATCTCCTAGCTTTGGAAAACGATCTTGTGAATATCCTGTACTACTTTCGTGACCTACATTTTCGTTTAAATCATGGACTTTAATAGCTTTGTGGCTTCTGGGAAGTTTTGGGAAGGATCAGGAGATGGGAACTGCTTTTCTTACCTATTGTCATCTACGCATGCTATAATAAGTAAGCGCTGTCCTCAGCTATATCCTTCATAATGCCTAACGACAGACGGTTTTTTTGGAGCCTTGTTGGATCTGGCTTAAGCTGCATGGGAGGCTGGGAGCGAGATGGAATAGGACATAGTGCTGACCCCGAGTTGTAAATGGCGTGTTGGTATAATATATCTTACAGAGGGGCAAATGTTCAGAATAAGATAGGTAATTAGTTGCCCTATCATTCTGGAGAGAAATATGGATCACGCTTCAAGTATCAAGTTGAAGCACCATAAAGCAAAGGGCTTATATTCTAGCCCTTAGTTCCGCAAAAAAGGTAAATTATAATAGAAATGATTGGGTCACAGGGGTAACTTTCGATGTATAGGAATTCAGGACTAATTTGGACTTGGCGACTCCTTTTTTGTTGACAAAATCGCCACCCCCTGAATTTTAAGCGATTTCCTCGCTCGGTTCGACCTTGGTCCTGTGTGCTGGACAGACTAATTGCAACATAGCTGCTTACTGGCTGGAGGACATGATTCACCTGCGTGCCGAGCAAAGTATCCACGCCAGTCGTAAAAGTACAAAGACGTTCTACACATGACGATTGATTATTTGCCTTCTGAATTCCGGTTGAGCATAGATGGAATAGTGTCTCTCGATCCAATCATTGAGCGCTGGGGCATGGATCAGAGAATGGAAGTATTGAAGTAGCCCATGGCATGATGAGCCTCGGTTTTAATATTCTAGGTTGGAGCTTGGCAATTATAGCCATGGAAGATTACTTGGAAGACGAGTTTAAATTAGTAGATAGTATGTCTGTACTAGGTTAAAGTAAACTCGTTGATCAAAGTTGTGACTAGTAGGATCACCAAATATTTATCTGACTTTGTAGTACTACCTTGATAGTGCCCCATATCATCTTTCGCGAGTCGCGACACTTAATGCTGAATAATAGAACATTTAGTAAAGCAGCATCTTAAAGTCGCCTGTGTAGTTGGTGACTTTACTAGGTACGGAGAATGGCGCTTGCTTCGGTGGTAGCGAGTTTGGCCAGCTTGGTCTATATTGAACGAAAAATTCGCTTCCTATTTTCTATCTACGGAATCCAAGCTTTGTAGAAACGAAGTGTAGCGCTATCCATGCCATTATAAATTTCTTAAAGCGCCAAAAGCCTCCCAATCCTATCACTCACCCTCTTGATGCCCTCTAATCCCCTCTCAGCGCTTCATAGATACCCCTTGAAACATCCACTCGTCCCTCTACGAATCAACAAACCTCCCTCTTATAACTCTATTCCCCGACCTCTCTTAGTACACTCCTTCCACCACTGCAAATCTTCTGTCCTCTCCCAGACTCCACTCGGAGCAGCTATGGCCCAGGACTTGAAGATATGGTGAACTACCGACTTTCACCGACCTTCGCCAGGACCCAGCTGAAGTAATACCTCAACCAGGTTGAATGCAACTTGGAAAAGAAATGAACCAAATCATCGTATGGAGCAGAAATGAGCGTTCGCAAAATCAAATTTGTGAGATTTTCACACTGTGCGAGAGTGCGAAGCAATCGGTGTGACTGGTGGGGTGCGCTAGATTTAATAGTCAGGATGTCTACTCCTTACGAAGGTACGAAGTTGGGTAGTGGTGTGCTGGGCCGAGGATAACTGAAAGCCACTACAGTAGCTTCGAGATCCATTTCAGCTTGGGAAATGAAATACAAGGGAGCTGCGGTAGTGTTCCGACTTGATGCTCAACTTAATTTTGAGTCAAGCGTTCATTCCTAGATACCCAAATGATACGTCAAGCAGAAGGTCTGCGATCTGTTCATGACTTTCAGCTGTATGAAATTTTGGAAACGTATGGCGAGGTCATATCGGAGTCAAAACTGGTTGCATTTGCCGTTTGTCCAGCTCGAGCTTTGTGATGTTCCGAGCAGAACGTTGGCTCTCTCTCAAGTTAATTTTGGACCACTCGTAGTTCGCTACTTCGTATTTAAATTGTAGTGTCTGGGTTAATTCGTAGATTTCGCGCTCTTCTCTCATTGCTCTGTCCGCTTATATTCCCAATTTCAAGGCACGAAAGTAAAGTTATCGATTGTTTATGTGACTTTCAAGTATCTTTTCGGCAATGTCGTAGTATTTCCACGACATTAACATCCAGCTGAGACTTTGGCCTGCCTATGCGAACCTATCTCTATCAGTCATCGGTGGCTTGCTTCGCCGATCATAAGGTTCAAGTTATGAATTTCGAGTCGTTTGTGGAGGAGACTTGCTGGTTTATTATATATTCCATTGTTTCAGTAGTACAAGCTGAATGTCCCTTGCTATATTCACGACATCTGAAATTCAGATTATGAATCTCACCAGTTGAGCTTCATCCAACTCGAAATTATTTGTCCTAGCCATTATAGTTTAACTCGTGACAATAGAAATTAGCCTTATCGGATACCGAAAACTAGCTACGCTTAGAACACAAGCTTGGTAATTAAAGACAGCAGATACCAGACTCTGTCAATTAGCTATGATTTTTTGTCCTATATTAAAACTCTATAACATCCTTATTTAGTGAATTTCTCGTAAGCTATACTAGATAAAGAGTCTTCCGTCGGCACGTCAAACACTCTTATCTCTTTCTAATAGTATATATTTATCTAACCTCGCTTTATATAACAAAGCAATTAAGTAAATATGAAGAATTAGACACATGCTATAATTTTAAATCACTTTACATTTGATGAGCAAGCTTTCTATCACGTTACTCTTAGACCCCTTCAGGAGATGTTTCCTAGAAGGAGAGGGGGACGACGCCAAGAGATTAAGCGAGGATATAAACACAAGATTCTTTTAATAGTCAAATAATTAATCTAATATAAGACGAGAAGGTTGACTTAGTATAGACTTGAAGCAATTTGTCACAGCTATATAACGCCGCTATATTATCTTAAACTACAAGCAAATACATCTACACTTTCGAGGATCGAAACCTCGATACATTACCTCTAATCAGCAATATTTGAATATAGTGAATGGGTTTTCCCATTAGCTGAGACTTTCACCGACACAGATTAATATGGACTGTAGACTCCGATTCGTATATCGGATAGAAGTAGAGTTCTATACACTCTACTATTATATTTTATCGCTGCGGCTACGTCCTGTATATTCATGTATAATATATAGGTAATTATCCTAACTGATATTTATACGTCCTGCCCTTTACAAAGTACTATTCTAGATAGAATTATCTAGAAAACGAACTATTGTAAGAGTAGACAGCGAGAGGACTTAGATTGTACCACTCACCTGAAAATAATATATCCTTGAACTTTTAGAAAGAAAACGGATACGTACTAGTAACATTGAGGGAAATCACCTCCGAACGAAAATATTATATGAAAACTCATATAGAAATTGAAAATTAAAAGGTATTCCGAGCTTGACAAGTCAGAATTTGAGAATCTTCATCTTTTGATTGATTCCTGACCCTTTGACGAGCCTCTCAACTATATACACGCCTCCAGTTGCTTAGCTGGAGTCTCCCAGTCGCATTCGCTCAAATTTTCTGCGAAGAGGAAATAAATCAAGTTCCTACTGGCTAGTTTCAGAAATCAGATAATCTTTAGTATCAGATAGATATTTCTAAAGGCTCTTAAAATGATTTACACTTGAGATAAAGAGGAATCTAGCCGACGTTTATAACCTTACTTCTTGGCATATGTAATGTAAAACTTCTAGTTGAATTATCGTGCTTAGAAAGCAGGTCTACTAAGTTGATAGAAAAATTAATAGCAAATGAGAAATGATCGCTATAGCGCGAGTCGATTTGCCTACCACCATACTTATAATTTCAATTCCTTTAGCTATCGAGGTGAACAAGTTGTGTGACCTCGTCATTCACCTTGCTAGGGTAATTGCAAGCCCGTGAAAGCTGAGAAGAATGCTAATTATACTTATTAGCACTAGGAAGTTGCAACTTCTGTCAGAGGTCAAGGATAAACAGGGAGTAATTAGTGCAATGATTGTATTTGCTGAAATTTGAAATTTCGAGGAGTAGCGAAATTGTGAAGTATCTTAACTATGGATGCAGATGTCAAGGGTATGTGCGAATTACCTGCTCTTTGTCAACCCCATGCATGACCCCCTTTCTTAAAGGCAAAGGCAGAGGCAGGTAAATAGTCAATTGACGGTCCTCTGACGGTGCTACTTGATTATTATTCAAAATAGCAAGAACAGTTAAAGGATGGTTACCTGACGGTTTATTTCTTAGGACGTTCTCTGCTGAGAATGATTTAAGAGCGACGAACAGTTCTGAATGGCAATTGTGGGGCTAGGATGAATATCTTTTGAATGACCCCCTGTAATCTTAGGATAGTATATCTGGTTTGCCCGCCTTAGGTAAATTTCTACTGAATCTTCCGAATATCGACTTCTTTTAACTGTGCATTGAGCCTGAGATTTTAGGGGTATTAAGTAAACTGGATCTTAAGCTGCTAGTATGTACTTCAAGTGTAGATACTCGATTAGGTAGGAACGTGGAGCTAACTCCAAGTGAATTACTTGCGATCCGTCAAAGCATCGTCCTCCGACCCTTCCGATTTCAAGGCATAATTCAAGTTTCGAACCATCCTCTGACTATTCCCTTGGCATTCAAAAAGCCCCTGTATTTGCCTCTGAGGCAAAGGCACTTAATCTAGTAACGCTATCTCTTTATTCGAAATTCACAGGGCTATTCTCAGATCTTCTTGACTATTAAGGCGACACATGAATTTCGATCCCTTTCTATAGTCACATGATCGGATTTCGATAAATGAAGGATTTTCCAATGAGGATATTATAAGCAAATGAAACGAAAGTGATACGATATATTTAATGATTGTTTCTGTATCAGTTATAAAGTTTTAGTCAATCTATCTGCTTTTGATTAGTTGGCATAAACTAGGCCGAACTGGGAATCAGGAGAATACCCGATAGAAGTCATGGAAACCCCATAGAACTATTATACCAAAGTCTGAAGATGATCTCGTGATCTTTTGTGATTAACATGAAGGTCCTCAAGAGTATCGAAGTCCGGTTGAACGTAAAACACTGTAAAGCAAGTCTCAATTTAGTCACCGAGCTCCAAGAATTAATTTCAAATATATCTTCAATAATATACTCGAACTAAATCCTACAGCCGGAATGAAGTGGTATCAATACGATCGTAAACTTCTTAAAACACCGAAATACTCTCACTCCTATCACTCACACTCTTGATAACCCCCAAACCCCGCTCAAGCCCTTGATAGATACCCCCCAAAACCTCCACTCTCCACTCCACAAACCCAATAAACCTCCTCATCATAAC
>JACBAH010007370.1:0-28159 GCA_014282315.1 Neospermospora avenae | reverse complement strand
GTCTAGGGGGGGTGTTAGTTAATGATTTTGAATGTGGTGTATTGTTGTGTTTTGATGCGCCGACAACACGAATATCACCTTGTTCTCTAGGTATCATTCATGCTTGTAAGGCTGAACGACATCGGAAAAGATGCTTGAAAAGGAAGGCTAGACTTACGCAACCTTCCTAAAGCTCGACAATACCGTGTTTCCACTCGGCCACGCTGCGATCAACAGCTTGTTCGCCATTGGTCCCCCGAGCGAAGTTCCTGACCATCCAACTCCTTTGCCTGTCACTACACCGATGAAATCGCCTGAGGTGGCATTGAGAGGAAGTGCGATGCCAAAGCTGTAGCCTGTTGTGTCAAAAAATGCCGAGTAGGATATGCTGGTTGTGGCATCTGTGTAAGGGATCGCGGTGGTGAGGGTGGCGAGAGCGCTGGCTAGGAGGAGGGAGATATGCATTTTGTGTGTTGTGGAAGGATACGTTCGGTGATGAAAGAGATAAGCTTGGATGAGATAAATGATTATTTCGGAAATCAGAGAATGGTGAGCAGTTCTCACAGAGGGTTTTATACTTCATCAATTCTAGCCTGTATTCATGCGTAGAAAATGAGAGAAAGAGCCATCCGGACCTCCGTTCATCAACTCTATCCACCGGCAGTTCAGACGCCCTTCCCAGTGCAATCTATTAATCTATCCTGTCACCTTGTGGAGTATTTGCAGTATCGAATTAACCAGACAGATCTGCCATTTCATATCGAGAAAACTCTCACTGGCACCTAAGGAATTTGACCGAACGGGATATTTCCATAGACAGCGATAAGCTGCGTAAAACATGTACTTTGATTCGTGGAGCGATATTATTCTTCATAATATATACTTCTGGATTCTCTTAGCGAATTGTCGACAGGGATTTTCCTGACTTGGGTTGTGTATGTTTCAGACAAAGCATGCAACTTAGCGCGTTTCTTCCAGAGTGACATGTTCTTATGCGAACGCTAATCCGCTGCAAATAAAAAGCACGATAACCAAGGTGTCACTGGAAGAAATAGACTGGTGAGGAAACTTGGATATGAATTTCATGAAAATTCAGCCTGGCAATTCGGATGGATAGTTTCAGAACATATGATGTAATTTGGAAATTTTAATCGGCACTACTCGTACTCTGTTCGATATACTGCGGAACCTCCAGCTCTTCACCACCTTCAACCCACACCTTCGCCAATTCAGCGTCAATCTCAGCTTTCCTCTCTTCCCACTCCTTGACTTTAGAAAGTCGTTCTCGAAGATCTGCTAATTCGCGCTCGACTCCCATCTTCTCCTTCTCAGTACCGATGCGCTCCCAATCCCATTCGCTTCCGTCGTCGCCTAGTCCAAGAGTAAGGTTGAATGTGTGATATTTCTTAAGACTGGCTCGTGTACTGATAGTAATCAATGTAATGCCTTTTTCTTTGCATCTTTCGTAGAGCAAACCTTCCACGTCGGAAGATACGGCGGAGGTACCTTCATCTATAAATGCATAGCGAGGTTCGTGATATAGTAATCTCGCAATGGCCATTCTTTGCTTTTCGCCTCCACTCAAGACGTCTTTCCATTCCTTTCGAGTGTCAAATCCGCCCTCTCTATCGGGAAGGTAGCCTAGTTTCGCTTCTTCTAATATGTGCCTGAGTTCGATGTCTCGGCGTCCGCGATCACGCATTTCTATCTCACCATCGGGGTAGATGATTTGATCGCGTAGAGTCCCTACGCTCAGATATGGTCGTTGTGGTAGGAACATGATGCCGTCTGTTCCTACACTTCGAGGACGGGAGACTAGGCCGCGATAAACTGGCCATAGCCCGGCTACGATACGTGCAACAGCACTCTTACCAACGCCGTTGGGGCCAGAGATCTACAGAAATGGTCAGCCGGGCTTAGACTATACGTGAAGAACATGCTTACCAGAAGGTGCTCTCCAGAGTGAACAATGATCGAGAGTGAGTCGACTAGTTCTTCGCCTCCATGAGGAAAAACGGAAGGTGCCACGACTGGTACATTCTCAAGACGAACACCATCAAAGCCCTTCTGAATGGTACCCTGTACATCAGACAAGGAGTACAGCTCAGGATGAGTACCCCGTGGTGGGAAATAGGCATCTGCGTGCGCACGATGAAGTGTTGAGATCAGAGTATAGACTCGACTTGTGTAACCGGCCAGCTCAGATAAGTCTTTGATGGAATACATCATTCTCCCACCAGCATCAGCTAGTGATAACATGAGACGCTTGTTGGTGATAAATTCCTTCATACGGCCATTTTCGCGACCGCCTTTCAGCGAAGCATCTGCTAGCTCCTGAACTCCTCCGAGACCACCCCAGGATGGCACGAAGACCGGTAGAGAGCTCAGAAGATAGCCATAGGCACTCCAGCTGTACTTGAGAACGAAGTCTTCGAGAATGTTATAGCGGATTTTAAGGGTGTAGATACCCTCCATCCACTTCTTCAGACTCTTGAATTCCTTATCAAGGAAGTTCTTCTCCATATTTGCACCGCCATAGAATGCAACTTCCTCTGCGTTGGCAATGAGACGTGCATGTAGACCTCTAAAGTCGCCTTCTTTGCGACCTTCCACTGCCTTGAGCTTCCCGAACGGCGGAGATAGTCTACGCAATATTGTAGCTGTGAGGAAGTAGTTGCTCAACAGACCGGTCAAGGCCAAAGGACCTAGTGACCGGTACAGCTGGTAGTTGAAGACCAATAGATCTACGAATGGCTTTCCTAGCGAGGAGTACAGACTTGCAGCTGCGGCACAGAAGTGTGTGAGATCTTGTGTGATGAACTGGTCCGCTCCATGGCCAATGCCACCGTCCAGGTTCGCCAACTTGTAGTAATTGAGGTTATCGTTGAGGTATAAATCGTGGATGTATCTCGTGAGACGGGTTCGGAAGGCTATCGAGACTTTTGACTGTAGGAATTTGATCATCGCATTTGTGTAGGAAGCAAAACTGCCAATACCACACCACTGGTTAAGTTAGAAAAGCCCAAAACCTACATAAGCCTGTGGCTATATGTAGGTAGACACTTACTTTGATAATACCCCAAACAAAAGACCTGCCATTACCCGCAACTAAATCCCTCACAATCTCTCCATCCAGTCTGGCTACCACTAATGATAGGTACGTCCTCAACATCAGAAATATGCCATGACTCAAAAGTAATCCGGTCTCTTTACTCGTCCATCTTGGGATCATAATACTCAGCAGACTCAAAAATTGATGCAAGAATGCCAAGTTCAGTCCAGGCTTCGTCTGCGGCGGTGGAATCTGCGGTGTACTCCCATCAGAAAGTCCAGACACCCTCGGCGGGTTCAAAAACAGTCTTCGATGTGCATCGAACGTCAGAGCCTTTGTCGGATGTATGGTAACTTTCGAGGTCGAGTCCTTATAAGGGACGAAGATAACCCGTGAGCCATCCTTATTCTTCAATCCAGAATTCCTCCGTAGTAATCGACGGCCTTGCTCTTTTTCAGCTTTCCGCGACTTCCATAGCCGTCTGGCCCCTTCGCCGCTCGCGATTATGGACAGTGCAAGAGCGAGTGCTCCAAGAAGTCTTGCGGTTTTTGATGTGCCCTTTAGTCGCTGGTGGAGGAGGTTCGAGTACTTCTTATGGAGATTGGCGATTGAATCTGCCGAAGATCGCAGTGTTGATTGAGAAGCCATGTTGTTACAATGTAGCCTTTGGTGCTCTGGTCCTCTTCTAGATCGTCATCCTTCTATCGCGCCTCTGACTCTTGACTTGGAACTGTCTGCTTCGGATCTATTGCTTCCCTTGTAATCTCTCACTCAACTCATGTCGTGATTTGGTTTGGTGGCATTAGTCGTGGAATGCTAGAAATTTCACGATTGCTTGGTTTACTTGTCACATCCGTCTTGAGCCTCTCTGCATCCCCTCCACATGTCGATGGCGTTGCATGTGAATCTGGGGAAAGGTGGGTGGATGTCCCGTGTCCGTGCCCGGCCGAGGCATTTCTGGCACCTCAGGACCTTGTCACGAGGACACCGTGAAGTCTGGGACAAGGTACGGCCCGAAACCCGCGTTGAGCAACATACACATGGACTCTGAAGTGTGTACTTCTTACTTATTGCTTCTAGAGGTATTTTAATGCAGACTGTGATGGTAAGTAAGCAAGATCTGACTTTTACATACAGTCAAAGGACAACAAAATGTTCCAGGCACTGATCATCGTGGATTCTCATCCCAGCCTGCACCAGCCACAGGCCTTCGTACGACTCTCGAGGCCCTACTATGAGCTACGAACAGACCTTTGAAAGTTAGAATTTTGAAAGTTATTTCATGACTTTCAATGGTATACTTCTACATACCACTCGACTCGGGAGCGAGCCGACGCGGGCCCAATATGCAGCCCATCTCCTGTCAATTGGCACTGGCATTCCTTTTGATCGGGATATGCGCGCACAGAGGCGAAACACCAACCTCTATCCTGAATCACAACCACATCCCTCATTAATTCGACACTCGAAGCGCATTGCAGAATGTGACGAGTAACAATACCACGAGCTGTCTCATAGTTTTCTTTGCATTGTTCCAGCCATGATCCTGGCTGAAGAACGAGATGCCTGTGAGTCCCCCTCAACTGTCGCTGCTGACTGGCTGGCTCTAGCCGCTGAAGTGGATTTATGAGTTTGGACCTCACGATGGGAGATGCAGCCTGGCAGCAACGTCAAGGAGATGGCATTTTCCAGACCGCAGAAGCAGGTACAAACAGGTGAAGACTTTGATAAACAAGGGGACCATGTAGGGGTCTTTCGAAAGTCAATTTATACGATTGCAAAGTGACATTATAATCTTGGGGACATGGAAATACTTGATAGTTGTTATTGGCGCATCATGGCGATGAATTGCAACCCAAGTCGAAGCGTTCAATCTGAGGCCGAGGTGACTTCATTAGCCGAATCGCTCAGACGAAGTAAACAGTGGCTGCCAGCTAGAGAAACGGTCAGGAATAGTAGTAAGTCAACAATGAGTATAATTTGCAACTATAGTTGCTTCATTCCATCAACAATTTGGAGACTCAGTACCCTCGTGTTCCCAGTTAAGTCGAGTCCAGCCCAGTCGAGTCCAGTCCAGTCGGGTTCACATCTGGGATAAGGTGATTTTAATAGGATGGATACGGGGGGCAACGGCGGGCGCCTAATCTTATTCGCCCCCCGAATAGAGTCCTAGTCATCGACGGAGTGGCTGACCGACGGGATACTCTGAATGGATGCATAGCATAGCATGCCCAACGTGGGCGGACATGTTGGGGATGCAGGTTCAATGCCCCGGCATTGCATGCAGGCGTGGCTCGTGGGACAGAAAGGAAGCAGAGGGGAACGTCAATTACCCAGGACAGCTTGAGAGTCGCAAAGAGCCTGAGGCTTTTGGCTTTTGGCTTTTGGAGTAGACGATGATGAAATGTGCGGCGGAGATTTTAAGCAGAGCTCAAGCAATAGCCCCGGGTGAATGAAGGTTTATCGCGAGATCGAGAACGCAGGACGCCCACCGTGCCCAGGTATTTGATCCGCGCTGGACGGTGGAGCAAGCTTCGAAGCTACTCTATAGGTACTTGCCTTGCCTTGCCTTGCCTTGCCTTGCCCTGCCCTGCCTTGCCAGGCCCTCCTCAGAGACTCCGACCAATCAAACTGGCTGGTCAGGGCAAACCCGATCTTGTTGCTGCTGTGACCGCGACACCCCCTCAATCTTTGCAACTTGCAATGCCGCCTACCTACTTAATCCTCCTTTACCATTGTCCTATCCGCAACTTCAACTTCCTCTTCACTGTTAATGTGATTGTCACAAGACTCCATGTACTATTGAATGTGAATTGGCCTCTATTCGCAATCCCCAGCCCGCCTGCCTGCCTGCCTGCCTGCTTGCCTGCCTTAGACTTTCCCGTCTTCTCGGGCTAATAACGCCTTAGTCAACTCGGGGAGCCAATAAGCGAGATTGGGCCTGCCCCGTCCCCCGTCCCGCTCACCTTCTTCGGCAGGTCACCCATCTCATCTCGTCTCGTCCCTCAGCCTCCAGCTCCAGTCAGGTCAGGTCAAAGTCAAGTGCAAGTCTGCTCCGATCATCCTTTTGAGAGCTTGCAGAGGCATCTTCAAGCTTCGAAGCTTTTGTTCGCTCTCTGCTTCAATTGTCGCATCCCCATTGCGCCAGCTTCCGCAGCTCTCGAAATAGCGTCTTCTCTTGCGCAACTGGCTACCAACCTCGTCGAGCGGCATTAGGGGCAGTCAACACTCCGATTTCCCGCCATTTGTCAACCTGTGCAAACACAATACATTTATAGAAGGATATAACAGTCATCGTGGCGTACATCTGTACAACTGGACTTCGTCTGTCTTGAATTGCCCTCAATGAGTAATGAGATAATACAGCCGACTGAGCAAGATCTTAGCCGCTCTAGAGCAACTGAAGGTGGAAAGGCATCCAAACCGCCCGCGCTGGATACTTCAAAGTGTATGTGGTCTAATACCAATGGGATTGGCTTGTCGTAATTCAAATCGAATGCGCCAGCAATTTCAGGGCTTTTTTTTATTGTACTGAGTCCACCTGCTAATCAGGTCAACCACAGTCACCAACACTCCACACCCTCCCAGCTCTTCTACCCAGGCTACATCCACGCAGAACACTGCCACAACAGAGGAATCCGAGAACACTCCCTTATCGGGATCTCTTCACGAGAAAGACTCCTCGAGAGTACCGGACGATACGGCAGAGACAGCAAAGAAGAATCGCGGTCTCCTGCCAGTACCTTCCAGATCATCTTCCCACAAGATACAGCCATCGCCCACAACGACTGGTTTGAGTGGAGCTACCGTAAGCGATCCTGCAGGTAGCATAGGAGGGCAATCGAAGGACTCGAAAGGGAGCATTTCGGGGCGGGAGCGGAATGGGAGCGCAACAAGCAGCAAAATGTCAACAACACAACACGGAACATCGGCAGGCCCACCAGGGGCCGCAAACAACGCAGCTTCAGATCCTACAATTTCTCGACAGCCAAAGAAGAAGGGTCTTTTCTCGTTTCTCTGCTGTGGAGTGCCGGATAGCGCCAATACTTTAGATCCAAACGACGCAGCTGTGCCTGCAAACAAGGTCACAAAGGCACCATCGGGACGTCCTGCAACAGCTAGCCGACCTGAGCAGGGAACGTCGGTAACAGCAAACAACTCTCTTAGTAAATCGCAGACAGAAAAGGAAGCTCTAGGCCAAGATGCTCAGCAAGTTGGGCTTGATAAGGATCACAACGACGTAACAAATCCGGTTCCGAACGTGCAGACAGGAGGTGTTATACTGCCAGCAGCCAACGGGGATCTGACTCAAACGACCGGTTATACACGTGATCAACCTTTACCTGAACTACCAAAAGAAACAGAATCAACAAGCGCTGGTCAAACCTTATCCCCCGCAGTTGTGGTTCAAGCGCCCTCTAGATCGGAGTCAAAAGATTCTACCACCCAAATCCCAGTACAAGATCAAAGAGACACTGAGGGTGACGTGAAAATGAACGATTCCGAAGCGGTACCAGCAGATAAGGAGGAATCCGCAATTCCTGCTGTGTCAAAAGACGAAACTGTAAACAAGGCAGCTTTACCTCCACCTCCACCAGTTCCTCAGCCTCAATCTGGGCCAAGCGAGGACAAAGCCAATCCCGAACCCGCGGAACAGAAAACGCAATGGCTACTGCCGCCTATTGCTCCCAGATTTCAAGGAAAGAAATGTCTCGTGCTAGATCTCGATGAGACTTTAGTTCACAGTAGTTTCAAGGTATGTTTCACTTTGTTCAACCCGGGTTACCTGTACTAACTTTTCAGATTCTGCACCAAGCCGACTTCACAATCCCAGTTGAGATTGAGGGTCAATATCATAATGTATATGTGATCAAGCGACCTGGCGTGGACCAGTTCATGAAGCGAGTTGGTGAACTCTATGAAGTTGTCGTCTTTACGGCGTCCGTTTCCAAGGTATGCACTCCGGATCTCACATGCAGGGCAAATGCTAATTACGATTAGTACGGTGATCCACTTCTGGATCAACTCGACATCCATAACGTTGTTCATCATCGTCTATTCCGCGAGAGTTGTTACAATCACCAGGGAAACTACGTCAAGGATCTATCACAGGTCGGTCGAGACTTGCGAGAAACGATCATCATCGACAACTCGCCCACGTCATATATCTTCCATCCTCAACATGCTGTGCCTATCAGCAGTTGGTTTTCTGATGCTCACGATAACGAGCTTCTCGACCTGATCCCTGTCCTCGAAGACCTAGCAGGCTCGCAGGTGCGCGACGTCAGTCTTGTCCTCGATGTCGCCCTTTGAAGCAAACTTCATGTGCGCTCCTGCATGCATATACACTTGCTATCATAGCGGACGGCGTTTTAATGGTTGATACTTTTGGTTTCATTGTAGAACGTACTGTTTAATCTTTATAATAGGTCTTCTTCTGGCTAGACCAGAGTAGCAAACCTTTAGTTCGATAAGGGAGGCGGACGGGTCATCGAGTGGGACATCAAAAATCACGGGCATAATGCAGGCGCATCGCACGCACATTCTCTCGTGGAGCTGGACAGATGCCCTGGCAGTCCGATGCAGAAGAATTTGGAAGAAGAGCAAGGAGTTCCGCCCGGGAAAGCACAACAGCAGCAGACCACGCTGCCGATCCACCAGATTTTCTTTTTTTGTCATATTTGAAGCGAAGCAAAGCAAAGCAAGCAAAGCAGAGGAGTTGAGTGGATACCTTGATGGGACTAAATGCATGCATGGAAATACAGATGCGAACTTTTGGAGGACGGAAGAAGGGAAATTTTCTATTTTCATTTGTCTTTTCTTCTCTTCAAATTCGTAGCACTCGTCGATCGGGCGCAGACATCGACAGACAGAGATAGAATTCTCACCTGTATCAAAGTAGCTAGCTGATTGTGGTAGAGGATTGGTAGGATGCTGAGGAGGGAGAGCATCTAGCATAGGTACCTAAGTAGAATGGCAATAAATAGGATGCTTTGCATCGATGGAAAATCCTCGTCCCAGGTTGCTCACTAATGTACAGGAGTGAGTTCTCGGCATGAATAGTTTAATTCTCTCTTCCCAAGGTGGTCTCCTTTCTTTCGAATTCTGGAGTCAGTTGGTTGTTGTCATCCCCAGATTCCCATCCAATCTAAGTGGCCGGCCCACTAGCTTTGGCCACATCCCTGCCAACCGAGCCTCCTTTCAATGTCGCTCGTGTCCTCATCTCGAACGACCGAACGAGCAATAATTCGGCATTTTCAACTTCAGAACACCACGATCACGCTCTCACTTCGCATTCCACTCCTTTACCTTCAATCGCCAGTCGCGTTTATCGATCTTCGAGCTCTGAACCATGGTACGTATATCCCCTTCGAGACCCAAACTTCTTTGCACTTCAATCACGGCGCATGTGCTCCTTTCACCAACCGGCCAATTATTACTCTTACCACACCTTTCAGTTCCCTCCTTCTTGAAGCCAAATCCTTTCTTTCTGCCCAATCCGTTATTCAGCATCGAATAGTTTAGGTTGCTGACAATGCATGCAAAACAGTCCTCCCCACGCCCATCCTCTCCCATTAACTCTCCTGCCGCTATGAGCACCGGCCGTCCTTCGTCACCAACTCCTCCCGGCGGACCAAAGACTGCCATTCGTCGTCGCGCGGCCGCCGATCAGAAGGATAAGGTTGCCAATGCTAGGCCGAGCTCGACGAGAGCTGCTGGTGCCGGTGGAAGCTCGAGTACGATGTTGAGTATGTGGTCTTTCATTTCTCTGTCAGCTCTTGGTCATGGAAGAGTCAGTACGATGGGAGTGTTAGAGAGGTTGTGGACTAGGGAGAGAAGCAGAGGCGTGGAGACAGGTTGAGCTTGTTGAAATGGCTCGATCGAACGTGGTAGTTGGAATGGGTTCGGGTGCAGAAGGGAGGCACAGGGACATTGATCGCAATTGACCCTTCTTTCGTTCTCATAGAGGATGCGAAGATGCGTCTTGCACATCGTTAGCCTCAATTGCGCTGGATATGCGGGAGTTACAGCTCATGCTAACATACAAACAGGACTGTACACCGATGAGTCTCCAGGATTGAAGGTCGATCCCGTCGTTGTTCTTGTTCTTTCTCTGGTCTTCATCTTCAGTGTCGTTGCGTTGCACAGTATGTCAATCCTATCACTGTCCTATCACTTTCCCAGTCCTATCACGACTCGTGACTGACGTGCTCTGCAGTCATCGCAAAGGTCACACGCAAGTTCTCTTCCTAGATTTGATACGGAACAAAAGTAGCAGAAGGTGAGGGGTGGAGTGGCCGACGAGGTGGTGCTAGTCGATGACGAGAAACTGGCTCCTGAAATCAGGAGCGGAATGGGAACGACAAAATTTGATACGAGCATAGGGTTCATACGGCTGGTGCAAAGTTTGGAGCTGGATTTGGCTGTGTATGGTATTTCTGACCCTTTGTACTATAAGCAGATTTTATGGAATGATTCGGTGCGATATGGTCATCTACTTTTGGTCCACTTCTGAGCGCCCTGTCATTCCTTCGCTGGTCCCTGCGTGTGAGAGTTGCCAGTATCACGCCATTGCAGCAATTCGAAGTATACGCTCGGTGATTCGGAATCGGGGTTCCGGAATCATCAGAGGGCATCACTAGGAGTAAAACCCAAAGTCACGTAACTATTTCATAGCTTTGCTAGCGTGACTTTCTCAGACGATGAACTGTTATGAGATTCGAGATACTTGCCCATGGAACAGCGTCTTTCACCCCGTGCCAGAGAACTTCCTAAGACGACAGGGGAGGAATGACGTGCTAGAACGAACCACGCCTTCTCATGCATGATCCCCGACTTCGTACATAACCTCCACTTTACGTTCAGCTCCGTTGCATCTCCCACTTAGAGATCCTAGGGTTCCCCTATCATGAAAGTCCGAAGAGAGAAGAGTCAACGGTTCGGACGGTGTCTAAGCTTACAGATATCATCCTGTCAGTGGGTTGGAAGACACATGCTATTGGGTGAATCTGTAAGCGATTCGAGAAGAGGTAAATCATTGCCAGTGTAGTGAGAGGATATATGTTCGTTTTGGGGGTGCGTGAGGAATAAGTGTCAGATCTTCTTAAGGAGGGAGAATTAGATCCCTGAAGGACTTGAAAACTATTCGTAGAATGCTGAGCATTCATGTGTTCTATCCAGAGATGAAATGTTATCCGTGTGAAATGGGCATCTGGGATTTTATACAGGCTCCGAGAGATTTTACTCGATTTGTAGCATTGAGTGACGAGATATCTGTACTGAGTGCTGAAGCGATATTCAATGACAGGAGCCATTATCATCATTAAGTATTAATATTAGATGCTTGAAGCAATTAGACATTATACATCCCTCCCGTAGCATCCTCATTCATTAAATATAAGTTCTCATTCCGCCCATGTATTCCTTTCTGTCGTTGTATGCATCATCATGTTATCATTCCCGAAAGTCAGCGAGCTTGATTACAGCTTGCTTACAGCATGCCCATCAGCGAATGGCTTCCTGCCATCCAGACTGTATCGGTCCTTCGCAGTCTCGACATCAGCCATTACCCCCTTTCGCCACTTATGGTAAACAATGCTGTGGTAGACCAGGCCGACGAGATACGGAATACTGGTTCATGTCAGACCGGAAACGCACCTGATCAGGAAGATGAGAAACTCACGCAGCAAGTGTGATTAGCACCATAAGCACTTCATACACTTCGAAGTATCCTGAGCTCCACGCAAGCGCCCAGATGGCCATGGCGAGGGCCGTTAGCCAGAATAGAGCTAGCCATACTGATCCGATCATCATCCACATTGGAGAAAGAGTGTTTTTCTTGTAGTGGAAATAGGTGGGGATCATGAAGATGACGTTGATGGCGGTGAAGGAGAATACTAGGTATGATATTCTGATGGGTAGGGTTAGCTGGCAATTCTATGATTATGAAGATGGAATGTAGGGAGGTGAGGCGCTTACATGAGGAATAGAGCATCTGCTAGGCCGTCGTCGTAACGTTGCTGGAGACTTTTGCGCCTGTCCTAGAGGGAAATATGTCAGTTTGTGCTCTGATACTTTGATAATGATAATGATAATGGAGATCGGTAGGGGCGACATACCTGGAGAGCTGCTGCGAATCCTGTCACAATGAGGGAACCGATTGTTTGGAAACACCATAGCCAGATGAGGATCGTTCGATTCCATGGTGATTGCGAACGCTCATAATGGGTGTGAATCTTCGTCATGGCTGTTTAATTTTTGCCAAACTCAGGTACCAAGTATAAAAGTTATTGACTTATGATTTGTTGGTGAATGGGTTAAAAGAAGATGTATTGACAAAGAGATCAGCGTGGAACTCAGCTGGTGTCAGCAGCCGAGAAAGCGCCTCTATATAATATACTTACCCTATTTACGCCGCATCGAGAACAACTCAGACATCCAACGTCAAATGCGGGGAATTAGGAAAAGATATACATCCGCAGTGTCATGCCAATGTGATCTTCTCGATGGCCTGGCCTAAAAGTCACACAGCCAAGCATACCGATGGCTGTGCAAGCTGTGCCGCTAAACAGCTTCCGTACTTCCTCGAATCAAAAACATCTTCCAAACTTCCAGAGACAGACGTGTAAAGCACGGCTCGGTCTAAGCGAATGACTTAGTCTTGAAGAGCTTAAAATAAAGAAAGTCTGGGGTTTGGAGACACTGCCATATCGTCATAAATGGTCGATCAGGTGACTTGGTGCTGTGCGGTCAAAGAGGGTTTTACGTGAAGGACTCGGGGTGTTACAGTTGCGGAATTATTTGCGGTACCTGTTTAGATACCTAGTAATTACAGTCGATCAACTGTAAAAGGCGCCGTGCCTGAAGTCAACTTCAGCCCTACGTAATTATATTTCCCCATCTGGTGCTACTGTAGCCGAAATCGTGAACGAGTCGAAAAGATCTACACTGCTACAACACTTGATCCTTCAAACAGCATTGAGCGAAGCGAGGCAAGACCGGTATTTTCTTCCGCTGTTCTTCCGCTATTACTACGTACGCGTATTGAGGTTTGCTGAAGTGACTGTAACATAGATGGCCGTTGTCTGCCGTCAAGGTAATGACCGTGGACGGTAGAACCAGCAGTTTCGACAGTATTCATCGCATATGGACGACAGTGTCTCGGGATACGCTTTTGCGAATGACTTCCGCTCCGACCATCCCGTTGTAGGAAACCTTGATTGAGGAAGACGGAAAGGTTCGTCAGGTCCGAACACAATTCCAATTTGTTTCTTCCTCGCAACGCAGCTTCACTGGAGACCGGGAACTACATCGAGCTTGACGCACAGAAATTTGCAGCTACAGTGGATGCTCAGAAGACGGCTTTGAAGATGGGATGA
The DNA here is from genome assembly GCA_014282315.1 of Neospermospora avenae. Taxonomy (NCBI): domain Eukaryota; kingdom Fungi; phylum Ascomycota; class Leotiomycetes; order Helotiales; family Ploettnerulaceae; genus Neospermospora; species Neospermospora avenae. The sequence continues at coordinate 14,749 of JACBAH010007370.1, read as the reverse complement.
TATGTTGCTTCATGCAAAACTTGACACCGGTCCCTCAGCTCATTTGATTGAGATACAGTAAAAGAGCTCGTTGGGTAACTGCAATTGATCAGGGCGCATTAGACGTAAGAAGGTAGGTGAGAATTGTTGGTTGGCAACTTTCTGTCAAAGAAATCAAAACTAGAGCTGGAGTCGATGCTGATCAGTCGCAAACAACTATGCCTCTTAGAATTATAAAAATCTGACATGACCTTACCTGAGAGAAACTGCTTCATGATATCGACAAGTAATAATCTAATGTCTTTAAGAAATTTTTGGAACTTTACCAAAGACGTATAGGTTCAAGTCAGCCTTGATCGGCATTGGAGAAGGAAGACTCCTGCATCCACATGCTTACTGTCCCCATAGCGATAACGACGCCAATCTTGAATTAAACAGACGGGAAGATATGGAAACCGCCACATGCAAAATCCCATAAGCAATACCAGCAGCGCTCCTAGCACCGAGCTGGGTAAATATGCAGCTCTTTTAATACTTGACCGGGGCCACCACTCAGCAGCTCCGCGGTAGCACTTCGCATTGCCTCCTCAAAGGGTGCATTACGAATTGGACACGATCTGGGCCAGCCACAGGAGACAGTAAGCAAGCCTCGCCAGCTAAATTTATACCTCCTGGAGATCTCAATCATCATCAGGTATGATAGGACTTGGGGCCAGTAGAAGAATGGTTTTCCAACTCTGTCCATGAAAATCTGCAAATAGACTTTACCGAAGGAAATGCGCAAGTTATAAGCTGTGTTTCTGACATTTGAGTGTGAGTGGAAAGTCAAAACTTCATACGGCCATCGTCATCAAAGCCCATGCCTGCCTCGAAGCTGCCCCGCATCCACGAGTCCAAGGTCTAGACAGCAACCCAAATGAAGCTGCCTACCATACAAGTTACTGTGCCTCGCCCTGACTTCAGCTCCGAACTATAGAATACAATCAACAAAGCTCGATCTGTGCAAATGACACCACAAACTTCCACGAAAGAGAAATACACAATCCAAGGAACTGTTGCAATCCTATGGATACTTGGAGCTTTGAAGCTATAACCCCTCCTACCTCGACCACCAAAGCTCTTGTATGCGAAGCTAGCGACTACCATGGCGTCAAAACCGACCAAGGAGGGCCAGGAAGCAGAAAATGCGGTTCCCTCATCAGTCATTGCTTGCGCGGAAGCTGCCATTATAGGAAACTTAGAGGACGATGAGCCAGAGGCAATATCGAGAGAGGCTTCCAGGGTACACAGACCACAATTCTCAAGGTCCAGCACACAGTCAAGTACTCGAAGCGTTAGAACGCATAAAGAGAAGAAGTGAGTCAAGCCACAATGCCATCCAATAATGTCCTGTGAAATTGCTGTGACATTGGTATGAGCAGTGACGCAGTTATAGTCGAGCAAAGGCTAATAGTTACCTAACAGGTCGTGTCAGTACCACGTCCCCAATATCTTATCAGAGGACGGCGCAACCGAGGCCCCTCCAGCATACGGGAAGAAACACGATCAGATAGAGCTCAGCCAGGATGGGTTCGATACAAAGGCGAAAGTCACAGAAGATGGGCGTATCAACATCAATATCAACCAGAAGACTAGGAAGCTCTCGGATCTTCTTGTGCCAGCGTTGAGAAATCAACTTTCTCTGGTAGAGCACGAGAAAGAGCACCCACTACCTCCTGGATACATCCCACCTGCACTTGGAGGGCTACCGGGGCAAACACTTCCTCCGAAACTCAATGTTGTCATCCATGTTGTCGGGTCAAGAGGAGATGTGCAGCCCTTTGTGGCTTTGGGAAAGACATTGAAGGCTACGTACGGCCACAGGGTACGACTTGCAACGCATCCTACTTTCAAGCAATTTATCGAAGAGAACGGACTGGAATTCTTCAGTATTGGAGGTGATCCTTCCGAACTCATGGCTTTTATGGTCAAAAATCCGGGGTTAATGCCAGGTTTTGACTCCTTAAAAAGTGGTGATGTTGGCAAAAGGAGAAAGGGAATGGAAGAAATTGTTTTGGGGTGTTGGAGATCTTGTATTGAAACTGGTGATGGCCTTGGGGCTCCACCAAATACATCAAGCACAGAAGATCTAGGATTTGATGCTGGAATCAGAATGGACAGCAACCCTACTGATCGACCATTCATCGCGGACTGCATCATAGCAAATCCACCAAGTTTTGCCCACATTCATATTGCAGAGAAGATGGGGATCCCACTACATATGATGTTCACGTATGTCAATGGTTCCACTTATACCCGAATCTTGATCTGCTGCTGACTCTATAGAATGCCTTGGTCACCGACACAACAATTTCCTCATCCCTTGGCCAATATTCAATCTTCGAATGCTGATATGAACATGACAAATTTCGTGTCATATGCACTGGTAGAAATGATGACATGGCAAGGTCTTGGTGATGTTATCAATCGTTTCCGCGAGCGGGCTTTAGGTCTAGAGCCAATTTCTCTGATTTGGGCTCCATGCATATTGAGCCGGCTTCGTGTGCCATATACCTATTGCTGGTAAGTACATGAGCATATGTTATAATATTCAGCCGTTTACTTGCTTAGGTCTCCTGCACTCATTCCAAAGCCAAGGGATTGGGGACAGCATATCTCAATTTCTGGATTCTACTTCTTGTCACTAGCTTCGTCTTACACGCCGGACCCTGAGCTTGCTGCTTATCTTGCTGCTGGACCACCACCGGTGTACATCGGTTTTGGCTCAATTGTAGTAGACGATCCTGATGCAATGACGAAGCTCATCTTCGAAGCTGTCAAGAAATCTGGCGTTCGGGCTCTAGTATCGAAGGGTTGGGGAGGTCTTGGAGCCGATGATTTAGGTATACCCGAAGGTGTTTTCATGCTTGGAAATGTACCGCACGATTGGCTCTTCCAACATGTATCCGCCGTGGTACATCATGGAGGTGCTGGAACCACTGCTGCAGGTATCGCTACTGGCAAACCAACAGTCGTAGTCCCATTCTTCGGGGATCAACCTTTCTGGGGTGCTATGGTTGCACGAGCTGGAGCCGGTCCAATTCCGATTCCATATAAACAGCTGACTGCTGAGAAGTTAGCTGCCGCACTGACCGAAGCCTTGAAGCCCGAGACTTTGGAAAGAGCAAAGGAACTTGGAGCGAAGATCAAGGAGGAGAAGGGTAGTGAGACGGGTGCAAAGAGCTTCCACGACATGCTTGACGTTGATAATATGCGGTGCTCTCTGGCCCCAAGCAGAGTGGCTGTCTGGCGGGTTAAACGAACGCAGACCCGTCTCAGCGCGTTGGCTGCACATGTTCTTGCAAACGCTGGTTTGTTGGATTTTGGTGACCTGAAGCTGTAAGTCATCTGGTGGAAATTGTCGCTTTTAATTAAGATACTTACATGTTCAGGTACCGCTCCCGAGAATATGAGACGGAAGAAGGCCCGTGGGATCCGATTTCTGGTGGAGCATCAGCTCTCCTCGGGACCATCGCCAGTCTTGGGATGGGTGTTGCAGACTTCCCGATCGAGATTTTTAGAGCCGTAAAGAAGACAAGCACAAAACGGGCAGACACGATGACTACAACCAACATCAAGTCACCAGAAAAGCTAAGCTCAAGCGAGGCTACTCCCTTGGCCTCTCCTGTGGCCTCTGCGTCAACGTCGGGCACTGATCTCAGTAAGACTGTAGTAGGTAGTGATACCGATTCAACCTCACGCCATGACTCTACCTATAGCGCTAATCCGAAGACTACTCACGAAACTGGTCAATCATCTGTAGAATCACCCACAACCGAGGCTCCCCCAGCGTTTGCACGTGGGAACTCTTTGAAGCAGGCTCTTAGTGGCTCACTTTGCAGATCCAGCTCTAGATCTTCGTCAAAAGAACGTGGTTCGTCATCAAGATCTAATTCGAAGGATCGACGCCCCGGTTCTCGAAGTGGCTCTCCTTTTGGTCATCGTCGTAGACAAACAGAAGACTTCGACCCTACCAAATTGACACTCGAAAATGCCAGTCGGGCCGGGAAGGGAATCTCTCGAATTGTTGGAGCTGGTCTGAAGTCGCCTATGGACTTTACGTTGGGCATCGCACGTGGATTTCATAATGCTCCGAAGCTCTATGGGGACGATACTGTTCGTGCTCAGGAAAAAGTCACAGACTTCCCTAGTGGACTGAAAGCTGCAGGCAAGGTAAACAGTCCTCTTAGACTGATACGAACAAAATTAACAGATCATAGGAATTTGGCTACGGAATGTACGACGGCATTACTGGTCTGATTACCCAACCTATCCGAGGCGCTGAGAAAGAGGGAGCTGCTGGTCTTTTCAAAGGAATTGGAAAGGGCATTGGAGGGTTGATCTTGAAGCCTGGCGCAGGTCGGTACCCTCATAATTTTGATACTTCTTTACTGACATTCTTCCTTGTAGCTATTTGGGGTATTCCTGGTTACACATTCATGGGTATCCACAAGGAAGTCAGGAAGATGTTTGGATCCAGCGTATTAAACTATATCATATCCGCTCGGACCGCTCAAGGATTTGAAGATTTTCAGTCTGCCACACCGGAAGAGCGCCTGGACATTCTAAACAGATGGCGCAATCACAAAGATGAATACCAAAGCGAGAAAATGAAGGTCCAGGAACACGGTGTTGATGGTCAAGAATCCGGACATCTCACTCCCAAAGGTTTCATGCAGACTAGACATTTGACCTTCGATGAAAGGAAGAAGTTGCAGCAACAGCGGAAATTGACTCGTGAGGAGGAGCGCAAAAAGACCGAGGGAGAGTCTGGCAAGCGCAATTGTCCATTCTGTCGTCGTGACGGCTCTCACAGCCACAACCCACGTCAAGTACAGACCACAGCAATGGTTCCAGCGTCGGACGAAGACCACACAGCCGAGTTTGAGCATGCAATTCATGCTTCTGTGGCAGCTACTTCTCGCGGTAACTCAGAACAGGACATCATGATCGAGCGAGCTATCCGGGCCAGTTTACGTGAACTGCAGAGTGCCGAAGGTCCCACGATAACCGACCAGGAAGCGCTTGAGCGAGCTATTAAGGCCAGCATCACTTCTTCCGGAAGGTATGCGTCTGAGTCGTCCGCCGACAGCCAGCCGCACCAGGGAATTACAATGACTGACGAGGAAGCGGAACACCAGGCTGCTTTGGAGAAGGCCATACAAGCAAGCTTGGAACAGTACAAGCTTTCCGGAGACTCGGCTGCAGACGATGTGGATACAGATGAGGATGAAGACGTAAAGCTAGCAATTCAAATGTCCAAAAGTCAGCCACCCGCCGAGAGCGACGAGGACAAGATGATGAAGCTGGCTTTAAAGCAGAGTCATGAAGATTCAACGAAAGCAAAGACTGAAGAGGAGACTGTTATAGAGTATATTAAGAAACAGAGTCTTCTTGAAGAGCAGCATAGGCTGGCTAAAGAAGGTAAGCAGAAAGATACGCAGCCGGCTCCAGTAATAGAGGAAGAATCAATAAGCAAGGCTGATGATGAGGCACTGAGGAAGGCCATTGAGGAAAGTATGAAGAGTGCTGGGAGTGGAGAGGCATCAGGGTCGGCGAATTGAGGGAATAATATGGTCGGACGGCGAAATTAGATACTTGGGGTTTCTTCTTGATTTTCTTATGGTATACCCCAAGCGTTAGGATCATGATACGAAAGAATACCAAGCATTGTAATTTTAACCCCTTCTCATTTTCTGTATGCTTGTTTAACAGGTCAAATCTCTCCTGAGAAATCTTTGTCCTTGGGTCTTCATCTGGGATTCTAGACCAGTCACGCATTGTTGCCTTATTCAGCTTGATGTTTTGTTTATTCTCGGTAAAATTTGTCGTAGCTCTAGCTCCACTGTGCTTGACGCACAAAAATCAGGCATTTGTAAGGTGAATTTCTGTATCTACCTTGCTTTAATGTGCGCAAATACGCTCCTGGTAATGTTCCTCGAATATTTTCCGACAAAGAGAGATGACATAAGGCCTTCCTTACTCTACCACTTTCTGCGACCAGCCTTGCCGCCTTGGTCACGTTTTGTTGTGTTGAGGTCGTTACCCCACTCGAGCATTTGACTAGTCACGCTTCGAACATCTTTCCTACCACCTCAGTTCATGTTTATGCAACTTTTGCTAATCGTCGCTTTCGTCTTGGGCCTCGAGGATCTCAATATCGACATCTTTGCCGAATTCTTATACGCTCTAGGAGACTGGGTTAGGGGCGATCTACTGCCTCTATTGTAGGCACAATCTTCTTCAACTTTACAGACTCTCTTCGAAACTACACTATCATACCACATCACAGAAACAAAAATGGTAGACAAACGCCCAAAGCGCAAGTCTGCTGCAAAGGCAGAGTCGGCGAACAAGAGAATCGCTATGGCTGCTACACAACCACTCGAGGCAACGGACCAGTTGACGCAAGAAGATGGCGAGAATGATAGACCTACTCCTCCAAGAAGATCGTCGGTCCAGATCGAAGCTTTTTCGAACAAGCCTGCCAATCGCGCTTCTCCTAAGCCTACAACTGGTATGCCTGGGTCTTCCAATGTTCAGGTGGTGATCCAGCAACCTCCTTCGTCTAGTCGCAAGAGTACTGCTTCTTCGAAGCCAACGTCGCTGAGCTTTTCCCCACGGGATATGTTTGAACGACTCTCTCCTAACTCCCTTCAACCAGATAATGCGTCGCTGCCTTCTCGAGCAGAGGATACTCCTCGAACTGAAGCTTCCCAGTCGTCAATCCACACACAACCAAGAACTTCTACCACAAATTCTGAAGCACGAGAGAGTGATCAAATGAGACGTTGGAAGGCAGGGTTTCACCGTGGGCCTGCTTATCTCAAGCCTGCCCCCCGTACAAGTTCTCAAGCGCAGAGTTTCCGGCATTCAGCTGGTCCAGATCCGGAGCCAGTCGCAGGTCCACTCCCAGAGTCCAGTATTATTCAACAGGTCACAAGTATCATGATCCGAAATTCAGGTGCTCGCCAGCAGCCACAGCAGAGTGCAGATGGAACGTCAAACAATCAAGCTCTTGCCAACCCTCAACTAACAAACTCGATTGATGAACGTTTCAATGAGGTTGGTCCTACGCATCGAGCTACAACAAAGAGCACAGAGGGAACCGTGTCTTCGCAGGCTGCGGCTAGTGATGCAGCTGCTTCGCAGAGCTTGAGACGACAACCCTCGCCAGAAGAGAGTATTCGTGTGTTGGGCATGGCTTCTCGTAAAGCTGAACCACGACCACAGCAGGGTCTGCATGCTAAGCATTCTGGCAGCATTCAGTCGCTTTATACACAATCGCCCCAGCATGACAACACTCCTCCAACTGGCAGCACATCTCATTCAGTTTCAAAACATGATTATCCTCTTGTTCTGCCACCTCATCCAAGCACCTATTCGGCTCCTACAAAACCTGCTGGTCCTGCAGATCAAATGCCTCCCAAGCCAGCATCTGGTCATTTCAGTGGTCATTTCAGTCGCCCTAAAGCCAGAACAGAGGCTCCCGATGGCTCAGTATCAAAATCGGTCGATCCCAGGGCTATTTCTGCTAACCTTAGAATTGCTGCCTTGAAGCTGATAGGTGCAGCGCAAGGGCAGACTGTAAGTCGTGCTTCCCACGATGAAGTCGATTCCGAAGAGTCAGAAATCGCAAATGCTACCTCTGGTCAGATTAACCAAGCTCATACTACGGGAGAGAGACCTCGTTCTGCCCTTCTTTCTCCTGAGCTTCGTCCACAGACTAAGGTCAGCTTGGCTCCCGGTACTACTAGTCGAGACAAGCACCCGGAGCGTCCCGATGCTACTCCTTCTCCTTCGCCCCTCAATATTCCCCTTGTGCAGGAAGCTCATTCTATTGCTCCCTCATCGTCTGCAAATGAAGCTCATGCATCACCCGTACGTCCCAGAGCTCATATCCATACTCACGTGCTAAATCAGGCACAGACGGAAACTAGCACATCTAGTCCCAACTCGGCATCTCCTATACTGGAGGATCCAATGCAGCTAGATGAGCCTTCCATATTCAATTCCAGTCTGGAGCTTGGTCCAGTTCCGATGTTCTTTGCTGATCAGGACCCCTTGGCCCGTCAGCGAAATCTTAACTTTCAATATCACCCTGACCCTCTGCCATACGATGCAGAGCTTCTAAGACTGCAGCAACAGCACGAAGAGATTCCCGAATGGTTTAGATTGATGTTGGAGGATGATAATGCAAACGCAATCGTCAATCCTGACTTGAGCCTTGGTATTCCACCATTCATGGTACTAAGCTCTGATAACAACCAGTTTTCTTTTCTATTTTCCCCGCAAGATGAGGAGTCCTATCAGCAAGAAGAAGAGCAGACTGTAGAGGCACAAGATGAAGAGGGACAATATGAAGGGAACCATGACGAAGAGGATCATGACGAAGATTTGGATCCAATTGACGATGAGTTTTCGCAGAGTCAGTCACTACCAGTCTCAGAAACTCCAGCGTCTTGCGAAGCTGTTTTGAGCTACACAGAAGACGACTTGCCAGAACATGATGAAGAACTTCGATTGTCAACAGCACTCGCCCTAACTTTTGAGAACTTCAAGATAGGTCGAGCCTCAGATAACGCAAGCACACCCAGACCAAGCGTTCTTGCTTGTGAAGTCAAGTTCGTTCCCGAGTGCCTCGCCGTCACGAAACTGCCTGCTGCTACTGAAGAGGTAGATCGGCCTCAATTTCCAACTTTTGATGAGTTTATGACGGACGATGATGAATCTTGCGTATTTTGCAATTCTGAATGCTCCTTCGGCATCGCTGACTCTCGAGTCTGGCTCCCCGAAGAAGCTTCGCTGGGATTCTGTGGCGAGTGTCATGAGGAGACTCGAGAGGTATTCAGACTCTGGGAAGACGTGTACAAGTTTCCCCATAGCTCAACTGATAGAATGAAGGACAAATACAAGAACTGGATTGAGACGGCTGCCACGACACCATTGAAGGAATTGGGTGATACTCTCGACTTCAAATCACAGCTGAGACGGGAGATGAGCAGGCCGAGCAGAGTAAATGCTATCATGAACGCCACCAGACACCATAATGAGGACAGTGGAGAGGATATGACAGAGCAAAAAAGCGAGGAAGATAAACCACCCTCTTTTGTCCGGAACCTTCCTGTGGGAGCAAGACTTCCTGCGAGAAGAGTGACGATCGGTGGCATGACTAGCCGGAATGACCTTGCCGCAAGTATCAAGAAAGCATCTGTCGAAAGTTCAGGTATGAGCATATCGATTCCCGAGATCAATGCAGTGAGCCAAGCTGGACCTCTCAATGGCGCCATAACCCCTAATTCAGCAGTCTTCATGGGAATCCTCAACATATCGGCCCCTCCTGGCTCAAAGATGACCGACCTGACAACTCCATCAAGAACGGCAACCCCAAGCGAAAAAGGAGTAGCCGTACCATCCCCCACTCTCAGCAATGCCAGCACTGCAGCCTCCATTGATGCGAGCTCCCGACCGCCTTCAAACTCCGCTCAGCCCACCGGCCCCTCTGGAGTACCAATATACTTCAACGCCGCACCTTCCTGTTCATTCCTTCACCCACCACCACCACCACATCTCCTTAACGGACCAACATTCTGCCGTGGTTGTCCATGGCGACAGATTGACTTCACAAAGGCTAGGATCTGTACCGCTTGTCGCGATTGCAAAATGCTCATCTGCAGTCACACCCAGCACACGAGTTTCCGCGTCCTGGCTGACATTCCTGGAGTGTTTGATGGCACAAGTCAAATTCCTGGTTTGGGTAGAATTATTGATGGGAAGTTAGTTGTCGATGGAAGATATGCTAATTGCATGGTGTGTACGGGAAATGCAACGCATGGGTGCCTTGATTGCCCTTTAAGATTGTGTGGGGAGTGCGTTGTCAAGTTGGCAAGGATGAGTAAGTACCCATTACCTCTGGTTCCTGCGATGATCTCTTCCGACAATCTATCATCATTTTACGAGTCAAACCAAACTAACCAGGAATGTTAAGGCAAGAGCAGGATCAGCGAACTCTTGAATTGCTACAATGTTCAGCGAGAACACATCCGAAATGACGTGAGTCACTGACTTCCGTTACCTTCCAGATCAGTACTGATAGATTATAGGCCTTCTTGCTTCGGAGTGACAGCAGGGGCTTTTAGTTGTCCATAAGCATCGGTTGGTTGATTGGTGTGTCAGGTGCATTGGGCGGCGCTCTGTTTGGATTGGGAAAGAACGACCAGAGATGAGACTGGAGACATAATGAGACGTTCTTTGCATAAGTGGTGCGACTTGCTTTGATTGCATATGCAGCCAGCTGGTTTCGGATCCCAAGATTTTCTCTGAGGATAGATTAGTGTTTCTTGTAGATAATAAAGCATAGGTGTCTGTATAATTCGGTCATGAGTGTGATAAGTTGTTATAGCATCGAATTGACATGTGAGATCTTGCATTATCATGGTCTGTACGTAAATAAGCAGTCTAAGTGGCTATGCAACCTGCAGGGGGTCTCAGCCCTCGCAACTGTTTACTCGTCTTGCCGTGGAACCCACACGGATTAGCAGAATTCCTTCTGTCTTAAATCTATTTTGTTCAATGAATGATCGACATTGCCTCAAGATCTTGGTAATTCTATGTCTACTTACCGCTGTGTTCCAATCCTTTACGGTCGGATGTTTTAACTTTTGCCTTTCTTGAAACGTCGATTCTACTACCTAATGGTAGTTGTTTATTTCGCTAAGCTAAAAAGGGGGGAATATAAGCTAAGCGAGACAAGGTATGAGAAAGTACCAAGATGGGCACAACACAATGTGAAAGACAACGCTTTTGAGGATCTGATGTCCAATGGACAACACGCCAGATGGATGTTATCCGAACAGCAGACTTTTTCAGAGAGTCCTTCACCTGGACGGTCTTTAATTGAGATACTGAGAATACTCCGAAGGAAGTTTGTGATCAGAGTGTGCCGTTACTAATTTACACCGCCGGGGCCGCATGTGCCAAAGACTGCCAAAGCAGTCTGGCTCAATTTAAATGGCGAATACGCCTGGATCCCCCAAAACCAAACGCCAGTGCTCACCAAGTACACCTGCAATGCCAACCTCCACTAACGCCTGTCGCACCATTTTGATTATGCCTAGGTTCCCGATATCCTAGGAGTCTCAATCTGTTTGATAGGACCTTGCTTCTTTGGCTGCACTCTTCTCAGCTTCACAATCATGCTTCTCTGGTCATACGCTTTGGTTTTCGTATCCCAAGCTGCTCTCACATCGAAAAGAAGGTTCGCTTTCGGTGTCTCAAGTTCTACCATGCCAGACACCAACATACTTCCTCGTGGACTGTCGTTTATCACAGGCCGCCAAGTTTGCGCCAACTTGGCTTTAAAGGCCATGATCGGCCTGAGGAAATGGGAAGCAATAGCCATGTTTTGCTCGTTCATTCTGTTACGAGCTGCTTCGAGTCTTTCCGCGTCGGTCTCCTTTCCCGTCACTACTTGTTCCTGAGGTGGAGGACCAACCATTTCTCTAGCACCGGGAATTCCATTTGGAGCCGGAGTAGATTTTCCAGTCTTGGTAGGCGATGAAGTAGCTGGACCACCCTTCATTAGCTGCTGCTGGTGTGCTATCAGTTGATCGAGTGATAGAGCGGGCGCAGCTGTTCTAAGACCAAGCTTTTCTGCCACCCTTCTGGTCTCATCGGCGACTATGACCTTGGTGAAGCTCCAGAATGATTGCATCACTGCCGAGGGCCACAACGCCTGTCGAATCCTGAGCACAATTGTAGAGTCAACAGTACGGGTCGTCACTTCGAAAAGGGAATTGCCATTGCCAATTTCAAGACTATGAAATGGTGTTAGTAACGGATCGAACTCTTAATCGGAGAGAGCCATACCCTTTCCTCTCGAATATCGGTGGCGGAGCTGGGGGAAAGTCCACGTCAAGCCAGTATCTTCTTATCCTCATGTCAGATCCACAGCGTGCTACCAGCATCGAGTGTTTGCCTGCAATCTTTGCTACGAAACCTGCGAGGTCCTCTTTCTATAGTGTCAGTTCAGGCTAGATACGCGTCAAGCTTTGACCATTCGTACCTTTGACTCTCTTGACAAGAGCTTTATCCTTGCTAATCTTAATGAACTCCTGCCACTCTGGATCACTTCCACGGTATGGTATAACTGGTCCTTGCTTTGTAGTTCCGGGAAAGGGTATGAAGATTGGCCCTAGGTCTTCCTCGAAATCGTCCGCAGGTAAGGCCTCCAGAGCCTCCCCAGCGGCCCTTGCCAGTGGATCTAGAACGACAGTCGAATAGATCGTTGACCCAATGTAGATAGCACAGACGGAACCTATGACCGACCTGAGCAAATGAACTAGTCAGCCTTGTCTTTAGGTAGTATGCGCGGCAAACAGACTTTATTCCCAACCGTGCCTTTTTAACGCCGACAACTTGGAAATTCACAAGTTCGCCCCTCTGATGTTGTGCCTCTAATCTCAATGGCAGTCTGCTCATGAAAGCCAGAGGCTTTCGAAATCGTATGAAGCGGAACATGGTGGAGGGTGGTTTGGGGCAAGGCCAGCCGGCCTCGTCGCTCTAAGCTTATGCGGTTCAACGACGATTATGATATTGTGCTAAGGAAGTAGTCGGATGCTCGCGCGCAGAGTCCGAGTTCCTACGTCGTGCGTCCGATTGAATGTTTAGGCCGTTAATGTGATGGTGGTGCATCAATCCATCATCGAAAGTTGGGCGGTGAGAGGGGGCAGAAACCGAAAGTGGCAATTCGATATCTGTGACAGCTGCAAGCTCGCTTCGAGCTTCAACAGCGTCACTCCCAAGCTCGAGCTTCCCAGCGCCAGCCCCCATTCTATTCCATCAATCCATCTAGCAGCAGCAAAGATGAAGCTCACGTCCAGCTTCCTCTTGCCCGCTTTCATTGGAGCTACCTCCGCAGCTGAGCATGCGAGCGTCTATATCTTCGATGGGGCCAAGAGTGCAGCCACGAACGCCCCGTCTCTCTCCCCAGAGCAAGCTCGATTAGTTTTTGCGCAACGCCTTGGAACGTCGCAGTATCATGGCATTGGAGATGCTAGTGAATCTACCCTTTCGTATATCAACAAGTTTGGAGGACAACACGAATCACTATTTGAGGAAACTCCAGGGGATAAGGCAGCAGAGTTGGTCCTGATTGTGGAGGGCGTCTCTTCTGAGAATGTGAAGCCTTTTTTGAAGGAATGGAGCTCGACTAAGCCTGCATTTACGATTTCTCATCCGCCGTCAATGGTTGCGAACAAGAAGCTGGTCTCGGACCTTCAAAAGCAATCCGGACAGGGCAGCCAGGATTGTTCGCTGAAGCATGCAATCAATCCTTTTGATAGAAATTGCTGGAACGGACGGTCAAACGCGATTCACTTTGATTTGGGCTCCAAGGTAAGCCGATCCATATCCAAGCCATGCTCGTTTGTTGATATACATAACAGGACATTTCCAAGACCGATGAGTTGATGGCAGCCCAAAAGAGACTGCTCCAATTCGCAGAAAAGGCTGAAATGAATGTGGTTGTGGTTCTTATGCCCGAGTCATCTCGAACATCGAAGACATCTGGAAGCCCATATGGATCGTACGAAGCACCTTCGCAAGTTTCGATGGGCAAGGTCCGCAGACAGGCTGCTGAGGAGCCAATGACCGATTCTCCAGTTGCGTCGACCCCGCCAATGTTCAATTCAGAACAACTACGAGGCTCCAACTTGACTAATTCTACCGTCAAGCCGCTGCCTAAGCTTCCACCTCTGTGCCACTCATCTAAGGATGCTTGCCAGACCGCCACAAACAACTGCAGCGGCCATGGAACCTGCTTCAAGAAGTACTCAACCTCGAAGGCCGCATGCTTTACGTGCGCGTGCACACCTTCCATAGAATCCTTCGTGTTCGGAAACGATAAGAAGAAGTACTACCAACAAACAACTTGGGGTGGTGCTGCATGTCACAAGAAAGATGTCAGCGCTCCTTTCTGGCTCATTTCACTCTTCACCATAGTCATGGTCGGGACGATTAGCTGGGGAATTGGCTTGATGTACAGCATCGGAGAAGAAAAGCTTCCAGGTGTTATCGGCGCCGGTGTTTCGAGCGGCAAGGCAGCTAGGTAGAAGGATATTTTGTACGAGCGACACACACATTGAGTCAACTTTTTGCTTGGCGAGGGTCAGCGGCGTTTAGAACGATTGTACTTATTATTGACTGAGGCTGATGTATAGAATTATGGGTTTGTCACTGCTGAAGGTTTGTTCAGTGACCGAACGAAAGTAGCGCCCAAGCGGGAATAACTGATGCAATTTGCCTTGAGGAACGGGGGGGAGGAAGGCGCGCGAGCACGAATCGAAATATTTTGCTTCAAGAGACATCATCAGTGAGGCATACTAACAACATATCTGGACTCGAATACGCTTGGAGACATTTTGATTGCATCTGTTGCAATTCCAAATTGCATCTAGATAGGTAAATACAGCCCGATCGGCCCAATGGAATTTGCAGCCTGTTTAAACATTCCCATAGTCGGAGATACCGGGTGTTACCTCCGCCTCTTGCGAAAAGCACGGCTTCTAGATATTGTCCAGTCTTTGAATGTCAGATTGCTCTAAGAAGAATTGGGCTACTAGCCGGCCCACCTCCAGTTTCGCTCGGGGCTCGCTTACTGTCGGGGAAAGCGAATGTCACAGGCAAGCAAAACTGTCACAGCTCAGATAGCCGAGGCAGTCTTTTCCCACCA
>JACBAH010007369.1:0-28096 GCA_014282315.1 Neospermospora avenae | reverse complement strand
GTACCAAAACCCAATGACCGAAGTTTGGCCGAGCTGTGACAGTTTTGCTTGCCTGTGACATTCGCTTTCCCCGACAGTAAGCGAGCCCCGAGCGAAACTGGAGGTGGGCCGGCTAGTATTTGCCAAGTCATCACAATTTTGGGTGCTGGTACGTCGCTCCTCTCGACAACCTCTCGACCGGCACACGAGAATGTTCCGGCTGTGCACGCGCAGCCGCAAGCGTTGCAGCCACAGATTATATTATATAATTTTACCGAGATTACTATAACCACACTGCCGCTGACCAGGATCCTTGATCGCTTAATTGGAGGAGGTATCATCCTTTGTGGCGACGTCGTGTGGCAGGCTACACCCTAGCCGCCAGGAGAGTGGCAACAGCTTTTCAGTATCAGAATAGAACTTAGATATCCATATCCAATCGATCTATATATTTTAAAAGTAATTAAAGTTTGATGGTGTTGTCGTACATCAAGGGGTCTTGTTTTAGTGTAAAAGGAGGCCCTCCCTAAATTCAAGGGGCAACGACGACGCGACGATAATTTTTGGAATTGACAGGTCTGGAATGTTCGGAGGAGGTATACAATACAACTGAATTGAGAATGGATAGAAATGTAATAATACTTATAGATTTTAAATCACTTGAACTCGAAGTACCTACGGTTTGTCTCGTTACAGGGGGCGTCTCGGTACGCAGGGATAGACGTTACATCTCACATGGATCGGTTCCATTCATGTTGACTTGAGAGAAGTATTTCGAAATGAACATGGCGAAGTTATATGCGACACAATAGCCAGGTCTAGTCAACATAAATCCTAAAGAACTAAGAGTAGCCTTCTTACAAGATCCGGCTACAGCTAGTTTCAGCTTTTTTCCGATGTCGCTTTTGGTTAGGCTCGTTTGGTATCCTTATTTTAGCTCTTGCGGAGTGCTGCAATAACAAGCATGTTTGAGATAATCCTCATCATCCATGATGACGTCTATCCCTGCGTGGCGGAAAACCCGGTATGCCGGAAAGGACCAATGAGATCGCAAGGATCCGAAACATTTACCCTATAATCTGCCTTTTATAAGAACGCCAACAGGAAAATATTATCTTTGGATTTAGTGATAGTTAGATCACAACTAGTTATATTTACGTTGTCATATACAGTGACTCATAAATATTGAATCTCAAATTCATTTTCCGGCACACCTGGTTTTTCGTCACGCGAGGACGGGCGTTGGTCCAGATGTTCTCTCATATGGTTTTTGAAGGAGCTGAAATTAACTCCGATCACAACGTGCCGTGTCTTGAAATAAAAAAAATCGCATAATCTACTGTGGTCTCACCCATCGATTTATACTGTAACCAGCTCTTTTGCAAGGTTTCCGTGAGTTGGCTGAATGATAATACAGTCGACAGAATGCAGACTTCTTCCTGGTATCTTGATTACGCTTGGGAATGTATTGATCTTCCATTTCGACCTGATGACTCGGCTTAGTATAGATTGAGGACATTACCACGCTAGAGGATGGTTAAACTCAACTCAAAATTTTTAGTACAATGTGGCTATTTGACCTTACAAGAGCACGTGTGAAAATTGGGCACAATCCTGTTGATCGCTCAATCGCTCTTGCGCTCGGACGTGTCTACTAGACATTGATGACCTACCATGCTGGTGGACTACATGAGCTCAGCGTAGTGGTGCCAATTGATGACATTTTCCATGCAGTGGATGAGATGTCCAGATGTGGTGACCTTAGTGTGGTGCCGGAGGATGACTTGGACCACCTAGGCCACCATCGACTGATGACTCGATACTGCTCGTGGGAGAACAAAGGTGACGGTGGTCGTACGAAAAAACCGGGATTTGGACGACTCTAAACGATTCTTACCATAATTGGGTAGAATTTGTGCACGACAATCATCGCTCCGTGTATGCGATCCCTACAAAGACACAACGTTACCTATTGGCAGAACTATCAGTCGCTGTACGAAAGCCAAGATCAGGCACATGTGTAAGAGAATAGCATTGATAAATGTATGGAACATCGGTCTAGTGTCCATAGCTGACATCGAGGTGCTGCGGTTGTTTGTGAAACCCTGAAATGTTTATTGCAGCGTTTTGAGCACCGAGTGATTCTAGTACTACTAAACCTTCTACGACCTTCTTACTTCACCATTGCCTCCTCCTCGCATCTGTGGATTCCCAAATAATCTCCTCCAGCGCTGAATGACTTCTCTCAATCTCATCCAACAATTCGACATCCTCGAGAAGCTTGGATTCCTTGTCTGGGTGTCCGGTCCGCCCAGAATTTCCCCCACCATAGTCGAATCGAGACGGTCCAACCCTCTGAAATACCACCCCATCATGTTGGTTAATACATGTCTGGGTATCAGCGCTAGGTTAAATGGATGACGAAGCAGTGGACCTACCTGCACCTGTGTCTGTCACAATTCTGTGTCCACACCCTGATAGGTGGACACAGGATTGCGACTCACACTGGTGCCTGCAATAATGGCTGGCAGAGTTCTCACCGAATTCAGGCAGCCCCGCGACTTGCCGCGTGGGACGGAAGAGCAGCTAGTGGTCGAGAAATCTGTCGCGACTTCGTGGTTTCACTTAAAGATGACGAAGCAAAGATCTTCACACGTATTCGCTTCAATGCTCAAATGGTGTTAATCGTGGAAACCAGGTATGCCGACTGGGAATCATGGCTAATTTTTCCGTTCGCGGAACTTACCGTATCGCCTGCGCTGATTATTCGCCAATCACATCCGAATATTGCCCACCCTGTCCTTCATTGTCTGTTCGTTCAAGTGGTGGCTTAACCGAACCCTGTTCTTGACTGATACGTGAGTGATCAAATATACAGTGGTAGATGTCGGTCTTATCAACCCGTTGACGGCCGACCGATCAAATATAATGCCCCGCACCGGGGCTGGCGAAGCAAGCATCCTTCCAGATTCCAGTCGCTCCAGGGCTTTTATACAGGTATTATGGAAAACGTTCAACTGCCGAGTTTCTGTCTAGGGATTCCAGTTGACCACCGGCTGGAATCACATTTCAGAATTGGACTTACAACGAATCCCTCCGTCCTCGGGAGTCATGCTCGAGCAATTGAAGCATATGGCCGCCGCTGCCTTCAAGAAGACCGAGCAGATATCTCTCGAAATGAGATCGAATTTGCAAAGTGGCTGGCTAAGCCAGAGACAACAGGCGGTATCGTGGTCGTCCTTCAGCAGCCAGCCGAGTACCAACGCTATTTTTCCGATCCCCATCAAACCGTACAGGACTGCGATACTCTGAAGGCTCTGGACGAAGTCTGCAAGACGATTTCTGGGTTTGGCCTGGAGAAGATAAGCTGTTTTGACACGTTTCCCTTTCACAAACCCCCTCTGGCCAAAAACTTCGAGGAGCATGAGGCAGAGCTGGACGAAGCACATGCCATATTCCTCAGTATGATCCAGCAGAAGCAGCCCGATGTTGTGTTCTGCTGTTATCGCAGCCCGCATGGAACCAAGTACAAAGACTTCCAAGGCATCGGGATTGGACGCACTTACGATCGTCAAGTTCCTTTCCTGGGCCAAAAATACACCTGTGTGAATGGGTTCCATCCGAGCTACGCTCTGAACTTTGTCGAGGACAACAGCGCATTGCGGAGTCTCTTCATGATCGAGGCAACGCAAGCCTTCGTTCGAGCTAATGGCACCTGGAGAGAGAGCTCTTGGATGAGCAGCGTCCGCTAAAACGGTACTGCCATAGTTCGGGCCAAGATCAAAGGTTATTGAATATTCATGGTCCTGTTTGTCTAAAAGCTATGGACTGCAAATGCTAACTTTTCTCTTATTCTCAAGCTGAACAGGTCCAGCCAACCTGGACTAAGCATGATTTCCAACTTGACCGATTCTATACACACTTGGGAATGATAGCGCAGATACTGGACTCCCTAAAATCTGGTGCATATGATGACATGACCAACGACAAGCTCTATGACCTCGTTTTGCAAGAGCGTTACAACGCCCTCCTTCCCGACTGCCTGCTGCTCCTCAACAAAATCATCAACTCTGAGGACAGCGAAGGGACACGACTACAGGACAAAAGGTTTGAGGGGGTCCGGCAGCGAGAGCAGCGCAACGTGCGAGAACTGAGACGGAGCGTGGAGAAGAGATGCGAGGAGTTCATGCGCTCTACTTGCGCAGCTGATACACCTTTACAAACGGTTAAAGGTGTACCAGGGCTGTTGACCTCTGCTAGTTTAGCTAAAAGCCTTCCGCCCCTCAGACCAGGCACCCAGCAGTCCGGGTTCCACTATAACTTGCAATTCAGCTTCCGAAAGCTGATGATAGCTTTTAATAACTCTTATACGTATCAGGGCAGGGGTGTCTATACAATCAACATGTATCAGCTCAGCCTGACGTTTAGAAATGCTGCTAGCTACCTTGAGTGGTCTTTGGCACGTCACATTGTCAGCACACAGAGTCGGCTTCCGGAGGAAGACCTTGTGATCTCAAGCTCGTTCAATCTGCTAAAGATCAACGACAGCCATCAACAAGCCATATCCCTGGCTCGCCCTGAATCGTTGCAAACAAATACGGGCCTGGCGCCGTCATCCACCTATCCACAATCAGCATCCTTCACGTCTTCACAGCATACTCCTGGGAAAACCGTTCCTCTACTTTCACGAGCCACTGTGTGTTCTGCTCCTATGGCACCACGCCTCGACGTCATGTCGCCCACACGTTCGCCGCAAGCTGCCGGTTCTGCTCGATACCGCTCGACAACCATCTGTGCTGAGTGTAAACAAATTGGACATTCCTCGTCCAGATGTCTAAGGCCGCAGTGCTACCGATGTAAGTACGCAGCAATGGAAAGACGCTCTGTGAGGCTATTTTACCACTTAAAACTTTGGTTTAGGACAAGAGAACTAATGCTCTGGGCTTTTTGGGACATTTAGGCCAAAAAATAGGGCATATGAGTTTTAATTGCCCCATACCTCAGCGTCAGCGCTAGGAGTGAGACAAAGATGTCGATGCTCGTTACTGAATGATTTCACGACTTTTCCGGTTTCCACGTGCCGCCGGTTTCCCTCTTTTTTCGATCCCGCAACTGATCGAGTTCGTCACTTTTGTTATTTTTGTTACTTTTCTGTCCATGAGGTATTAGGATATAATCCTCTTTACTGTCTCGAAAATATCCCGACATGCATGAAAAATTGGGTGGTATTATTTGGCCCTTGCAAGATAATTGTCATTTGATCTGTGATGGGCGTTTTGTGTAAATGGATTGACCCAGAGTTGCAACACAAAGGGTTACTAGTCGAACTTAAGGGGAGACGACCAATTCAGGCATTAATCAATTGCAAAATCTTTGCAGTGGCGTGTCTACCTATGCAGAAGCCACTTGCATGCACGTGTCTTGTCGCAGCCTTACTCACTCCTAAGCACATCGTTGATAACAGAACACGATAAAGCTCATCAGTAACGTGCCATCATTTCGATCGGGGATATTCGTCATCAAGCTATTCGTTCCATACGTCAAATTCAAAATAGTTTCATGTAATACGATCTCTGCGAATCGGAAACGTCGAAACACGAGTAACAGTCTCAGATCGCTTACGATGGTGGCAATAAGAGATCCCATCAAGACCCTCAGAACTTCGTGATTTGCCTGGCAAGATTCCATCAATGTACAAATAGCTTCAAGTCTGAGCAGAGCCCAGCAAGATCTCTCGTACCCCTCATGACTCCTTGAAATCATACTAGTCACTGCGCCGTGAATGAAGAATCTCTCGCAGCAGGAAACGCAACAAGCCGCCGGCATATGCGTCCTTCTTAGGAAAGTACTTCTCATTCTCGATCGTATACTCCTGTAGCTTCTGGAGATTCGGAAAGACTCTCACTGCTGTACCCGTTCGTGGCATATCCACAAGATCCACCAGATTCACATGTGTTTGACGAACTTGCTGAATACTGTATGTCAGATCAGAATACGGTAAATTTGGCCAGCACTTACTTCGCGACACTGCTTCAAACCCTCGGGTATAGGTTCAATCTTTAGGATACGGCAGAGATTGTGCCACGAGCCCAAATCGTTCATATCAGTTCCATAAAGATCGTTAAACTGCCGCACCATTGCCGCCTTCAAGTTCCGCTTGGCTTCCCGCATCTCATAATCCTCCATATCCCATCCAAAAGCATCGCTCATACGACTGAACTCGCTCCACGTCTGTGCTGATGGATTATAGTCGAAGTCCTCATGTTGCGCGAAGAAGGTGTCAATATGATCCGCGAGGCGAGAGGTTCCTTGACACATGGCTGTTTCCTGATTATCTCGCAGCCTCGAGTGTGTAACAAACTAGCGTGCCCAAAGTCAGCAATGACACTCAATTGATCTAAGCGCAGTGCTAGAGATATGGGAAATCTACCTTGGTGGCAGGAGGGTATTCTTGTAGATCATGCGAGTATCTGCATTGTGATCCGAATTTGCATGTGCCGGACCTATAATGTGAACAGACATCTTTAGATGCGATACAGCTCATTTTCATTGCCAGAGAATATTTGGTCTTGATGGGAAAAGGTGCAGTACCAATCTTGCAGGTAGGCACGGGTTAGTAATATAGACGAAAGCTTGGCGGCAGTTCGCGTATGCAACATGGAGACGAGGGATTCTGACTGACTAGGGAAGCAGAGAATCTATTTATGTCATGCGCAGGGGAGGGGTTTAATCAATGACAAGCTCGTTACATGATCTGGAATGTAAAGTCACATTTCAGCCAGGAATATCAGCATTGAAAGGTTGCCACTCGGTATGTGTTTGTACATCTGGTGATAGGAATACACCCGCTCCCTTTTACGTGAGACGCTGGGACTACGTCGCTTCTTCTCTGAAGAGGTTTGATCGTGAATGCATAATGCAGAGATCACTATCACTGCCATCTCCATTATCTATGCATATACCCACATACGGAAGGGAATTCCAGGTGGGTCTCTCCATGCCTGCCTGTTTTCTGCCATTCATGAAATGAGAAAAAACGCCTCCCTAGACCATTCCTCATCATATGGGTTGAGGTGATAGCAAGAAAGTTTCATTTCTTCTATGATATCAGCCAAAATGGAATTTCCAATGGAACCTGTGGGGCTTTACGGCTCTTATATACCCTGATATACTTGAGATCTCGAGGATTTAGGATTTTGACGAGTGCTTCAGCATACACTATGTGGCAGATGTCGGGAAACCCAAGCAAGTTTGATTACCCCAACAAGAGACAAATGGGTGTTTTCTTGCGATGGGTCTTTGCAAGCCTCAGAGAATAGACATCAGCCACCCCTCTTAGAACCTGCTGGTATTAGATACTGCGTTATTGTTCAGTAGTAGAAATTAGTACTTCGAAAAGCGTTGTCGCTATCTCTCGCATTTCCAGATCATATTTCTGGAAATCTAATTGAGCGAAAGAGACGTCATGATGTTTACGACAAGAAGATTTCTGTCATCATAACAATAAATCTCTTCGAAAGATGGTCACGATATTTGAATGCTTGATAGGGAAGAATTTCAGGGTACCTGAAGCTGCATAGGAGAGACTCCCGCTAACAAGGTTGGAAGGTGATATTTTACGCTAGTTTACCACGGTTTGGCCAAGATGTCGAATGAAGCTATAGTCATCGCACAGATCTTTGAGTAATACCCCAAGCACACTTCGGACTCTCTGAGAAGTTCCTGAACCTGTTGAACCTTGAATAAGCCTCAGCAGTGTCATCAGATGGGCAGCCCCGAAAGTCCTGAAACCTTCGCAACTGACGGAATACAGTACTTCTTGACTCATTGTATCAATACTGTACTGCAACGAGGAAATTGCTTCTTGTCTTTCGAAAAACATCTCAATCTTCTTCGAGAGTATTGGAATCGATAATGTATGAAGATCAAGATCAGCAGTTGTTGTCAGCCGTCTTGTGGGAATGTCACTAGTCTCAGGTGGATATTTTGTGCGAGAGGTCATCGTGACCAGCAACATTGAACGGGTATCCTTAAGATTCGATCAACATTGTCTAACGCGAGCCTCACGTCACTCTGGGCTGTGATGCGTTAAGCTCGGAAAATCCCAGGTGAGAGCAGGCTTCATACGAGGACTCACGAAATTCGTTGTTTACGACAATATCGATGTACTCAGGAGGTGGAAGGTAGTGTTAGGGGTGGCTGGTATCTTGGCAAAGGGAGACCAGGTCGACTTCCGCTCCGCGAAAACCCAAAGGTACCGGCTCCTTTCGACAAGAACCCAGCCCTTGATAGCAGATAGTGTTATCAGGCTGCAGGATGCTCTGCTTGATGATTCTCAAACCTTACAGTTGGTCTAAGAATATCTCATCACTTAGACTTGAAAAACCGCTACTTACTCAAGCAAGCCCGCCGAGGAGCCGCAGTAAAACTCAATTTGGCCGGCCAGTCAGAAACCCACAGAACCTTCACATAAGGAAAACGTCAGAAAACCATGTAAGACCTCGAGACCAAATGTTATCAGGATGTACTCGATGGCGTTTGCAGGCCACTTTTCCTCATCAGTCATCTCCGGTAAGTCTCGACGACTACAGACGTATACCACGATTGCAGCGGCCGTGGACGAGTCGCCCGGGTATGTCGAGGCAAAAGGACTGGCAGATATCCTCCGGGCAGCTGCGCTGCTGGCTAGAATTCCATCAATGGCAGCTGGGCAACAGACGGCAGACATTTGTGTATTTTGAATATCTCAATGAACCATAGCGCGAGGTCGACTGTAACTCATCAAAATGACATCGCGGAAGCTGTCTTTTCCAGCTTTACTGAAGTTGCGAAGAGATTGCTTGTGGACTGTGGATCCGTTCAGCTCTTTGAGCGATACGCAGACCCCAAGTCCCCGGACCAATGAACCACATACGATGAAATATCTCGCCTTCGAGTGCTTCTGCCTTGGCCGGTTTGCCAGGTCTGCCCAGGAGCTACGAGTGCAGCATGACGTAAGCTATACTGAAAGGTTTGTCAAGTAAGGGACAGTGGAGTCTATCGGTACAGTTGGCGACCTGGCAAGCACTAAGATTGAGGGCAGGCGAAAAGGGGGGCTTGACAGGTTCGCGCTTGCAGCACCTTCGTCCATGGCGGCCAGGCTCACAACAGCCGCAGACACGACAGTGGAGACCTGTACACAACCGACAAGAAGACTGCGAACACGTCGTCATCAAACCATACCAAGTCACACACGGAATAGCCTGCAATAATCGACGGCATGCCCCAAAAATGATATATTCGAAGAATATGTCCATAGCACGCAAAAGTACTAGTCAGCCAGGGAGGCAGACCGTTAGTAAAGCAGGGTTTAGTAGAATTAGTATAAAACAAATAAAATCACGGTAGAGCAGAAGAAGGTGAGGGTTTGAGGGCTTCAACCCAGTTTGGAAACTGTCATAGTAGGCTTAGCGGATCTTCGGTAGTTCCGCCTTATTCTAATACATATTTTTGATTCTTGGAACTTCACCGAACTCAATTGAGATATGTCCTGTTCATTGCAGCCAATGAAGTCGGGGTGTAAATTGTGCTATCAAGATTCAGTAACGAGAGCAAATGTACATGCCAGAGGTCTTTTAAAGCACTATTTGCACTCCCTCGTAGAAGTTGGTGTCATCATATTGTCAATTTATTGTCTGACACTGGTTGCTGACCGAGCATGACATTGTTGGCATGAAAAGAAATTCAGTGCACTGCAGAGTCTCTTCGACCCTAATGTCAACTCTCCATAGGAGGTGTTGCAATTGGTTCGTCGGATCTCCCCAACAGCTAACAATGGTAAAAAGCCCGCTCAGTAGTGACTCGTTCCACTCGCAGTCAGCAGAGAAAGCTGAGAAATAGGTTGAGAAAATTTTCCCCATGTCGTCTCGCCTCAGATTCGTGAGAAGAGATTACAATTTCTTCTCATAAGATACTAATCTTGGCCCCGTCTATTTCCCGATAACAAGTTCATCACAGCCTACTAGGGAGGGTTTCAAGGCCTACCGTCATTGTCCTAGTACTTGCTTGTGTCCTTGCTCATTTCGAAGAATTTGGAAGCGGGCCAAAGAGGGTAATTAATCAATGTCAAATGTACGAAAGTACTTCCTATGATCGAAAAGTAGACACTAAATGTATATGTCCTGCGTGTTTCTTCAAATCCGATATCAGAGATTCTATCCCTAAGCACCACCAAAAACCAAAAGACTTTGGACATTGACTGTGCCAAACTGTCGTTGGTGCAAACGTGCTCGACCGTGATGAGTTGGGAATTCAGCCACGACCATGATACTGCAATATTCGATGCCGACGCCTGCTTTACCCAATAGCTCTAGAACCGCACAAAGCGTCCTCCCTGTAGAAAGTACGTCATCCACCACAAGCACGCTCACATCCCGAGGGACCACATCCCGCTCCATTTCGAGCTGCTTCCTTTCGAAATTGTCAAATTCCACAGACGAAATATATGATGAGGGCTTGTCGACGTTGACGGTTGGCTGTGGGAGTTTTCCAGCTTCGCGTATCAGAACTAAAGGGATACCAACCTCAAAGGCCAATGCCGATGCAAAGACGAACCCGCCAGCCTCGCAACTCACTATCGCACCTATCTTCGACCAATCACCAATAAAATGGGTTTTCAGTAGGCTTGTACACAGGGCTAGCCCGCCCAGATGCTGGGAGATGCCCAACACATGGCGGAATTCGATGCCATGACGTGGGAAGTTGGTCACCCGACTCACCATTTTGGTCAGGCGCCGTAGGTCGTTGTGAACGAACGGAAGTAGATATATTTCGCCAAAGCTTTTTACAGCCCTATATCCGGTATTATCATTGTTGAAAATGAGGCTCGGCTGGTACCCTAATTCTGTTAAATTTGTCCCGCGATTATCGCCGTCTTTGCCGTCCTGATTGAAACCACTGCCATCCTTCTCGCCGCGACACTCGCGGCGAGCCTGTCGTGTCTCATCGCGAGCTGTCACGCGAATTTCGATCAATTTACTATCTGGGATCAGATGCGACAATGCTGCGATCGGAGCCTCGTCTCTCATGCCGGTGATTAACAGCACGTCCACATCTGTGGCGTCGTTGACCGCTCTGAGAAAGTGGCGTTCTGGCAGCTGAGGTTGCTGGCGTACCTGATTCTTGAAGAATGCCGTCAACGCTGATCGATGATGCTCCTTGTAGCCCCGATCTGTCAACAATCGATTGAGGTCGGCTCCTGTAGTCGAAGCATATTCTCGCTTAGTCTCGTCGCTGATGCTAACGGCCTGTGCATTGATAGTCGGCCCGCTTTGTTCGAGCGTGTTGAACATCTCGGCCCAGGTGGCAGCACAAAAGTCTTTGCCGGCACAGCTATCACCTGTAACAAGTATGACAACCTTAATCTTCTGTTCTTCTGCCCCAATAGGTAATGGGTACGCATAAGCCAGCACATTTCGAGAATCCGAGCTGCGTTTAAGACGGGCCAGACGGGACCTGTTCCGGCCATAACCGGCGACTGCAAGGGCAGCGTCCCTTGGATCTGGCCCAAGGTCAGCGCCGTAGCAACCACGACATATAGGTAATAGCTGCTCAGCAACATTATATACCCATCGGACGGTAGCTTGAGCTATAGAGGTACCATCTTGATCACGGGGCCAGACACCCGTGACTACGCAGGCAAAGTCCCAGTCTCGACAGCCGAAAGCTGTGGCATCGTCCGCGATATCTCCAACCGCCCCCCCACCTTGCAACAGATGGATGTAGCACAGGGAGGAAGGACCTGATTCTATGGCTGCTACCAAGGCATGGGTCACGTCCACTTCACTGATGTTTTTCAAGAATAAACAACGTTTGAACGATGAGGTCTTTCCCCCTGCATGCCCACCGTGCATCCCAGACATGTACATCTCGGTGTCGAACAAACCGACACTGTCCACGGTTTGGATGCTCGCTTCCGGTCCTAGGATTGTGATCATAGACTCGGGCGTCTGAAAGGCAAGCACAGATATGGAAGCTTCGATTATGGTCACGCCAAGATGCAGCTGGTTGCTATCCGAGTACAGATACGCGTCTGCAGAAATGTTACGTGGAATCTCGCTGGCGGCCTTGTCAAAGTCTCTGAGCTTAAGCCGTGCCTCATGACTGTTGCGCAGCGGAAGTACCCAATTTCGAACGCAATAGGTTGGGGCCCGGTATCCTTTGAAAGTGACGCTGATCACAATGCCGAAGTTGGTACCCGCGCCTTTTATTGCCCATAGCAGGTCTTTGTGGTTTTCTGGACGCACAGCACCGACAGGCCAATGCTGCTTTGGCACATGACCGACGCAGAATACTTGAGAAGATTCGACGCTGATTACAACAGCACCGATGATCGAGTCAGACGCGAGCCCGTGGAGCCTCGCCAGATGCCCAATACCGCCTTGTAGCCACAAACCGGCACCTACGCTTGGCCGAGCCCCCAGGGGGACTGTCAAGCCCACCGCCATGGTTCTGCCGATGATATCCCCTGTCATGCAGCCACTCTCAGCGACGACTAGAGGATCACATTTCTTCCCATCGTCCCCAACGGTGAGAATATGTACTTGATCGAAGGCTCTCATGTCGATCGAGACGATGTTAGGCCAAAGACAATGACCGCTGTGACCACCACCCACGACAGTAAGGCTTAGCTCGTGCTTCAGCGCCCATCGAACGCACTCCTGGACATGTTGAATTTGCGTCGGCCTCACAATCAACGCCGGGCAGTGGAGGCGAGCCTCCCTATTCTTAATCACCTGTGGCCTGTCCATGCAAGGTACCTGAGCTTCTAGCTCTGGCAAAGTAGTCGCATGTTGGTTAAAGGCCATCATGATATCAGGCGAGCTGAAAAGGATATGGTCTGGCTGGGACTTCTCTTGACGGCCCAAGGCGCGGCATATTCTACGCCAACAAACCTGCATAGCCTTGTCGTCGGCCAGATCTTGCATAGTAAAACCGGCAATGAAGGAGGCAAAACAATCCAGGATTTTGTCATCATCTGCCACACTGACCACTCCAGCGGGAAAAGATGCGGTTTGATGACACACTAGGCCGTGGAGACGCAGAGCTCCGTCACGGTGAAAAACTACAACCATCCCACCATGTGGCCCCCTAGTAAGCATTTTCAGTGCTTGTTCGATGTACTGATGTTTGGGCTTCATCCCATACATACTATGGCAGAATAGTACAATGTCGTATGTCTCAATCCTCTTCATAGTATTGGTATCGACTCCATTTTCCATATCATCCTGCAGAGCGAACGGGACGTTATGGACGTTGGGCGGCTCTTCCAGATTAGGAAATGGTAATTTTGTGTCCATCCACCTCTCCAAATCTCTAGCAAACAATCCGTTGGGCTCGAATGCGGTATATCTTTTGATCTTCTGCTTCAGAGTCTCCGGAAGAATTCCCAATACACTCTTTGGACCTGGTCCAATCTCCAGTGCCGATATGTGAGCCCGCGTGTTGAGAAGAGAGGTCAGCAGCTGATTCAGCTGAGGGATAATGAAGTCATGATAAGTCGTCCATCCTGAGCCTCGCAACAGGAGATCGAAGCCTTCGCTGTACAGCTCGTTGGATAATTGCTGTTTTGTGGATGCAAACGTAGTTTTGAACTCCTGCCTAAGAGCCTGCTTGAGGGTTTCAAGAGAAGCCATTACAGTCCCAGGAATACAGGTATCGGGCACAAGTTGGGCGAAGTGGTTAAAATGAGTTTGAGATCAACAGACGTTCGTTGAATTTAAAGCACGTCTGAAATAGCGATTGGACATCTAGATGAGGGGTTTACTGCTGAACTCCCCTGCACAGCTGCACTATACTTAATTGGGGTGCGTCACTAACCGTAGCAGACTCTTATTGCTCAATCAGATGGGCGCAGTAAACGCATGATATCTCATGCATGCCAGGTGCAGCAAAAGCCGAACCCGAACTGGTGAAGGTCATCTACCGATTATATTATAGATCCACGATCGCTAAGTCGAGTCTCCTACTGAGAGAATTAATCACAAAACGATTTGCTTCGAAATTACAGTGCTTGAGGATAGCTACAGAATTAGCTGATTATCTTGAGTTTCACGCTGAGCTGCAATCTCGATCTTCTGGGGCTTGTCTTTTAATAGGTTGTGTATCTGCTTTTGGCGCAATCTAATCAAAGGCTTCTAATCTACTTCCGATTGACCATGTCCAAGAATTCCTTTCTCGTCTCACTTACGGACTGGAACACCCCAAGCATATGACTGGTGATGGTAATAGCCCTAGTCTTTTCAACCCCTCGCATCACCATGCAGAGATGACTGGACTCTACAACAACACCCACACCTTGCGTCTGTAGCGTTTCGAAGAGGGCATGGGAAACCTGCTTTGTAAGCCGCTCTTGGACCTGAAGTCGCCGCGAAAACATATTGACTATTCTGGCGATCTTAGAGAGGCCAATGGTATAGTGAATAGGGATGTACCCGATGTGTATCTGGCGTTGTTAGGGTGGAGTCAATTGATCGGGAATGCTAGTATGGCCTTACCTTTCCATAAAATGGTACAAGGTGGTGCTCGCAGAGCGAAAAGAAGTCAATGTCCTTCACTAGTATCATCCCTTGGTAGTCTTCGTGAAAGATGGCGCCGTTCAGGATGGTGTGCAGGCTTTCTCCGTAGCCTTTGGTGAAGAAGAGCAAGGCTTTCGCAGAGCGCTCGGGGGTATCTTGTAGACCTTCTCGGTCAGGGTTCTCGCCTACACATTCTAGGATTGTTCTTATGGCGCTCGATATCTTGACCAATTGTTCCTGCTTTTCCTCCTTGGTTGCGGCTTCCCTTTGAAGAGTTCGTTGACCTTAAATATTTTAGCAGCTTATAATCCGGTGCTGGTGAGTGCACTTACTGGGCCAACTCAATCCACCGACATCGATTTTTGGATGCTGGGTATTGAGGCTCTGTACGAAGCTGGTACCTAGTGATGACGGGATAATGTCACTCCCGTTATACCCTTCCCCGTCAGTCGCGCCGGCCAGTTTTTGATCTTCCTTGCCATATATCATATTCTCCATATCCATACTCAAACGTGATTCAGGACTTATTGTTGTGCGTACAGACAGTCTTTTAATTTTCCAATAGAATAGAAAATTACTCAGAAGCAGCAGTTGAATTCTGGTGGCATCGAAGCAAAGCAGATATTTCCACTATTGAGCATTTCGTCTACAAAACAGGGATCAGAACCATTAAGATGTCTGCAACAGATTGTCAACTTAGTTTCTCTTGGGAGCATGTCTGCGCCAGGTCATGGCTAGAGTAGGGATAAGCACTAGGATGAAAATATGCAAACCTCGCATTGTGGAGCCAACGACTGGACTTCTCGCCCAAAGATACACAGAGAAGGTAGAATATCAGTCCGTGAAACGTGGACCAGTCTAATTGCTTCATTATGATATGCAGGACCAAGACTTATTGGTTGTCGGAGATGGTTATTACACGACCGGATTTTATGCAATGATTCGACCTCCAAGTGATTCCTTGTGACTCGTAAAGCAGAATAAACCGTCGCGAGTCAGGTATGTCTGGTCTGCAAAGTCGTACTCGGTGAAATATATTGTATCGCGTGAAAGCCGCATCACGCTCATTAGAGGCTGCAGTCAGCTGCGTTTGATGAGAAGCTATTGTAGTAATGTAATCTCAAATACATAACAGCATGCAGTTCTATGAGCTACTACCGTGATTCAAAATTTAGCTCGTGTGGGTACTCTTTCGGGGTTTGCGTCCAGAAATTCTGGAGACTTTTCAATCTTGGACCAGGACTCAAGTAACCGTCCTGAGCAACATTGTTCTGTGCATGATGCGGCCCGGCGGGCGCCTTTCCTCAGCAAGATAGCAGTTCTGAGCGTACTGTACAGGTTCCCTGTAGTACTGATGCAGAACGCATTGAAGTAGGCGTATCGAAAAGAATAGGCCAGCATTACTAAGGTCTTCAAGGTCGGTATGTTATCTTTTCTGCTAATTTTCAAGCTCCGTATCGATCATTCAGATCAAGGGAGCATAATATCACATGCATATGGAGCCCCTCTTCCTGCAGTCCTCTCTGGATGCGGTAAGTGATTCACAATTGCATCAGTCACCCATGTTCAGTTTACTAATGACTCTGAAAAGAGACGGAAGGCCCGAGCTGGCTGATACAAAGGCCACTTATATGTTGGCTGCCTCGCCTTTCCCTTTAGGGAGAATAGATAAAGGTGTATCTTATGCACACAACTGAGGAATGTAAGCGCCTTTGTTAGTCTACCTGCAATATGTAAAGATGACCTATGAAGAGAAAACTCCCCCCGTCGTGTTTTACATCGTTCCCGCCTCCAATGTGGAATATTCCTTGAGACTGGATCTTTGCCAGTTCTCAGGCAGGACTCGATCTACGATAGGTACGCGACGGAGTATGACTGGCCAGAGACGAGTGGATCCCTCCCTTCCGGGCAGGTAACAGACTGCATCTCAAGCCCACTATAGCATAGCAATCCTCATATATGACAGACTTCAAATAGTAAGGCGAAGTAAGGTTCTAGCGTCTCAAGTGATTTCTGAGTTTTTTCCAGTGATTTGGTACTTGGGTCACCACAAAATCAAGAAAAAGCTCGATATCACGCTTACGCTCATGGTAGCCAGCCTTCGTAATTTGCTTTATGTTGCACGGGCCACAACTGTCGAATTAAGCTTAAATTAACTTCTTGCGCTCTCACCAGGAGATGGATCAGAATTTGACCTGCAGCCATTATTATCACATTCATATTGAGTGATGTCGTCAATTGACCCGCCGAGACGAGTTTTGATCTTCAAAATGAGAAATACGTTCATAGCACTCTCCTTATTACTAAGGGGACATGTGAATTTTGATTAGTGACCAACTGTTGGGCACACCAGGGTTTGCGCCACAGAGATAGACGTTAGCTCGGTTCCTGAGATCCCTTTCGGGCACTATCTCTCAGAATTTGTTGTTAGTCCCGGATTCGGCCTAGAGCGTCCGGCTGAAAGAATGGTGCCGGCCGTCCTACGCCACTCAAGTGGGCTCCAAGATTACCCCGCTCTTGTACTTCCGTCTATGACTAGATATAGATGACAGTGGAGTGGCATGTGCCAATGGCAGGTCCGTGCCAACAGCTGGCATGATCTATAGAGGTAGGACTTTGTTCCTGTATGAGGTCTTTTGGGCAAATGACTAGTAAATAAGCAACGAGGATTCCTATTCAGATTTTGTCATACCGTAGACTCAAGAAATAGTGCAGCAATCGCCCGAGGTTCGATTTCAACAAGATAACATCGAAAGGTAACGCTTCCAACTATACCCAATCGGTAATCGAAGCAATCGAACTCGAGCCTGTATTTTGGCCCGCGAACTCTCCTGTTTTGCGTCCAATTGAAACTATTTGGGACGATGTGAAGAATGACATCAAGAGGAAATATCCGAAGGTCCACTGCTATAGTGAGAGACTACGAGAAGCTTTGATGTCAGGCGGTGATTGCGGCAGAAGGAGGCCACATAAAATACTGGGTCATTCAATAAAAGCAGCGTTGCCAAGTATCTAGTGTGCGCCGACGCGGCAAGGAAGCTTTGTGCTAATGTCTACCAAGTACAGGGGATCCTTATTCAATTTGCACGTGCCCGAGACGCCACAGCCGGGCAGGAGCTCGAAGTTCCCATTTACCTTCCACCCGACACCCGACCTATCGGGTGACGAAAAAGGTGGCTGCTAAGGGGAAATACCAATATGTGAGATAATCGAGATTTCTACCACGACACTCTCATAAAAGGTAGACGAAACTTGTCTAGGAGACTAATTGCCCACTTCTAATATTGCTATCCAGACATAATTCGTCATGTAAATGCTCTCATAGTACATCGACATTGGCATCCTGCAGGTGCCTTAACTGACACATTTTTCGTCACCCGATAGCCGACCTAAGTTATCCACCAATTTCTTGAGTGATATCAACCAAAATTGGGATACCGCCGAAATGATTGGACGTGTTCGAAATTTCTCTGCACCAAATGCATTGCTTTTGTTCGAGCCGCCGGCCATTGAAAAGCGAACCTATCACTGCGGATTTTAAAGGCCGCATCTTTAGGTCGCACAGCATTGCTGTTGAGTGCTTCTTCCGCTGCCAGGGTTTGCGACGAAAGGCATCACTCTGTCATCGAATTTTCCTCGCATCCTCGCTTCCCCTCAATTCGAGCTCACATCTCCCAATTACTATTTCGACTATGGTAAGGCAAAGCTAAAAATCATTTATTGCCTGGCACATTACGTTTGATTTTCTCTTCTAGGACCTGGCTCGATAGGTTTCCTTTTGCTCCCATTTCGGGCTACGAGAATCTTTGCGCCCTCTCATCATCTGAATAACGTATCAATCGCGGAACGAGTAGCATTCACCTCCCCAACGCATTCACTTGTCCCCGAGTTCGCGTCAATCATCTTTTCTTCAAGTCAGTTCTTTCATTCGCACAAATTGGCTGCATTTCAACAATACACGCAACCATGGATTTGCTTGAGGCGGTCTTCAATCACATCGTCCTCCCTCCTAAGCTTCCTGGCAAGCAGGACGAGGATCTCGAGGCAGTCGAGAGAAGCATTCTCAGTCGACTTATAGAGGCCTGTTCTCAATTCCCGAGCAGGAGTGACCAACCAGATACGAAAACATGGGCTGCTATACATCGCTCCCTCATTGCGTGTAGACACCTCAACTCGGGGCCTCTTGAGAAGGCAGCCATACTGGACGCGTTCTCGAAGCTGCGATCAGATTGTCCGCTGGTCTTGTATATTAGAGAACAAAATGCGGCACTGGTTATTCGATCAGTGTCCAAGTGAGTATTACTGTTGAAAGACACCTGACACATACTATCAAGTTCTGGCTAACACGGACCGGGACAGGCATGACGCAAAATCCATGATCTTCGAGGTTTTTGAGGCCTCGCCGAGCTCGGAGAGTGTTCTTGCTGCTGGAAACGCGCTTCAGTGGGACTTTCCTGGGCGAGCTGTTCAGATATCCGCCGATGATTTCCACAAGATTTCGTTTCAAGAGAATCTTGCTATATTTCTCGAGCAGGCCAGCATGGAATCGCTGAAGCGCTTCGAGGCCCGTGCTACCAAGGCCGATACTTTAATCATTGAAGCCCGCGACACGACGGATCCTGCTCTGATATCTCAAATGCTGATGCCGTTACTCGAAGCAATTGGTTCAGTGGTGGAGACTCCTAGATTCAGAAAGCGAGTCCGAGACGATGTGAACATAGATAAAGCCGAGTTTCCATGGCGAAGATTACCACTGTGGCTTATCCTCAGAGTCACTCTTCAACATCAGCTCTGTCTCGCCCTCGGGAATGAAGAGGGAAGAGCTTATTACAAGCTCTTTATCTGTGTCGTTCTTGCTAAGC
Source organism: Neospermospora avenae (assembly GCA_014282315.1). Lineage (NCBI taxonomy): Eukaryota > Fungi > Ascomycota > Leotiomycetes > Helotiales > Ploettnerulaceae > Neospermospora > Neospermospora avenae. The sequence continues at coordinate 8,700 of JACBAH010007369.1, read as the reverse complement.
TATTGAAAGACTGCATTGGTCTACTTTCACCAGAGCTTATAACGCTGCTGAAGGTTAAATTGTGTCGTCGTCTTGCAAAGTTGGAAATGGAAATGTCTCAACTTGGCCAGAGTAACACCTACGAACGCCTTTTTTATTCGATGGGACCCTCCATGAAAGATATTGTTGAGGGTGTCAATTCTCAGATCGGGTCAGCTTGGGACGATTTCAAGACCAAAATCACCCGACCTATCCCCATGCTCCCTCATCGTGCCAAAGAGCAAGCTTTACAACTGTCTCTCCCAAATAGTAGCGCATATCTGGACCATCTTGTGGCTGAGCCTCGTCTGGAGATGAGCAACCTCGTTGCAATTCATCACCCTCCTCCAAATAATGGTTCGATGGAGCAGGTGACTATGTTTTCAGATCGTTACTTCAAACTCGCCGATAGAGAAATGTTTATTGAGAACGAAGGAGTACTGGCTCATATTGATGACTGTCAAAGACGTTGTCTTGATCTGGCAGCCTCTATCACGGATTTTCTTGCTAGTGTTGGCGACGCGTATCAATCCGATCCTGAGCAAATGAGCATTTTCATTTTGAATCTATTTGACTTGTGGGTCCAGATGGACAAGTTCGCCTTGATTGCTTGTCCACTGTTACGCGAATACTCGCCTGTCTTCCAACCTGAACTCCTTGATGTTTTGCAACTTCCACAGCTATCAAGCATGCAGCGTCTTCGCAAGATTCAAGCCCACCTGCTGACCCGATCCTCGAACTCCGCGTTTGGAAACAAGACAATTTTCAGTGAAGCAGAAGACAGCAACTCCTTTCCGGTCCAATATTTGCAGCAGTCACAGCCCCTTCGTGAGCTGCAGCGCCAGATCGAGACAGCTTCACTTAAGGCACGCGGTGATAAGAAAGTGGAATGGAACAATGCCTGCCAGCAATACGATTCTCATACTAAGAACATTGCCAGCGGTACTTGTGCCTGTTCATTCAATTCAGACGGCAGTCGAAACGTTAAAGGATGTAAAAAGTGTTGGCATGTGCGACGCCGAAAGCGAATGAAAATTGATACACATGAAGATTACCTGCCCGAAAGAGAGGCACAAAAAGCCGCAGTAATCTTCGAGTTGGGGATACCAATATTCTTCGCCGCTTACCGAAATGCGACTTTCAAGATCCTCAGCACTTTAGGCCATCCAAGCAGACCTCAGACATCTCCACCTCCAGTCATGTTGCTACAAGATTTCTCGAACTTGAAGCGTCATATGCACTCTAACACAAAGGGGGTGTCTCTCGCCTCAGCCGAGAAGTCCTTTTTGCAGACCCATTACAAGACTGTTAAGATGAAAGCTGAGCTGAAGCACATCATTCGTCCGTTGAGCTTGAGATTCAGATACTACGATGTCAATTCAAAGTTGTGGTTGAAGGATCTTTCCATGCCACTTACCTTTCAGCATCTCTGCGGTGTGCATATTCCTCGCAGCTTGCAAGTGGTTTTACCCATCTCAGCTCACCCTGCCCCCATAATGGATAGCCGTTCATCATATGAGATTGTTGCCAGCCAGACAAAATGTCCTCCAGATACTTCCATCCACGAATTTTCGAGCTACCAAAAGTTGCTCTCTGGAAATAACTGCCGCTGGTTGTCCATGCTTGTAGAGCTGGGCGCCTCGAACCTAAATTTCAGCGCTGAAGACACCATGCACTTATTCAACCATCTTGCCGTACAAGCAGGCCCAATTGGTGTCACTAAGGAGAAAGATGTTCTCGGCGGCATTCACGAGGTATTTCGAGATCAGTCCTTCTGTCAACGGTTAGCAGAACAGATTGATAGTCGTCTCCGTAATATCTTCGGCAATTGGCGGGAGGTCTACTGTATGGAGCTGCTCGTAACTCTCAGTCTCCGCCTGTTCAGCCTGACCTTGGGTAGAGAACGTCAAAGTGCAGAACGTTTACTCAAAATTGCGCGACAAGCAACCTTGCAATGGATTATCCGCCTTCGCACCGAAGTCAGGAATTCGGTTGACGCCGACACCGTGGAGCGGGCTGCCACGTACGGATTCTGGGCAGCCCTTCTTTGCCGGAGAACCTTTACGATCGCTCTGGCAACCCATGCTATGATAGAGGGCGATGACTTGTGTTCATTTGTCCAAGCTTCGATTGCTTTACAAGAAAATCTCGTTGTGGATCTCGGAAAGCTCCCCAAGGTTTTGAAGAACATGTTGGCCAGAGACATGAAGATGGCACGTCGATTACGCTTCAACATTATTCGATCAATCGAGTCTAACTCGAATCCCTTAGGAGATGCGATCAATCAGACCTGGTCGGATCCTGCCAACGCAATCAAGAGAACTTTCTCCCCTTGGAAATTTCTAAGCGCTCCATATGAGAGATGGGTGACATCAATCTTTAGTTACAATATTAATGGGTATAGCATCTCTCAGGAAGTCCACTATGATTTCATCGAAGGACATCTGCTTGTGGATGGAAGCCCATTAGCAAGACTGCCTTTGAACATCAGAGAATCTGAAGAGGTTAAAGAGCTTTTTGGCAATCAGCATCTCTTGACCGTTCCATCTACCGTGCCAGGTATGACCTCCTGTATGGTCACTCCCATAGAGGGCAGCAACATTCACTTTGGGCTACGAGGAAACAAGGTTGTCATTCGAGCTTTTAAGCACAACAGCGCCTACGAATACGTTCCTCGACACGTTTTTGGACATGGGGAAGTTTTTGATCTGCCACTAGGTCTCATTGAGAACTGCGTTCATTGGCTTGATCTCAACACTGGCCGGCTAGAAATTCGGCGAAAACCTGGTATATGGTGGGTAAAACCAAGTGATTGGGTGATCAACGTGCCGGAGCGTCGTGCGCGAAGAAAGAATGTGTTTCTGGTTGATCCCCATTCGGAACTCTGCCAAAGTGTGGCTGGTGTTTTCCACAACTTCGAGGAATCTAAGCGGCTGACTGTTTTTCAACCCATCGCTGTAAACGGTAAACTTTCTGTAGAGCTCCGCCATCTCGAGCTCTCTTTCTTTGTCAACAGAAACAGCCTTCTTCAATGCCAAGAACTTCATGCAGAGATTGACCCGAATCAGGACTGTGGGACACTTTATGGTTTCCAAAGCGCCATTGTGCTTCGCGACGTGGACAATATTGATCGCCGGAGTATCATCACTGCACTGGGCCAGCTCACTTACAAGCGCCATGGTATACATGTGCTCGTCAGGGCAAGTAGCTCCAACGACTACGCCAGATTCGGGATTGACGATGTTATGGGACGCTTGTCATGCCCCCCGGAGCCTCGCTTGTTGTACTCCAAAGCCCAACTTCATGCATACACTTCCTTTATACTGCCTGACCCTCTTACTGGGCGCACAGGAACAGAAGAGGCTCTCCACACACTTTGTTCTGGTTACAGCCAACCCTGGAAGCCTCTCCCAGAAGGTGTCATGTCAATTCTGAAAGCTATTGAATGCTTAAGCCCAATTAGAGAATTCTATCCCAGGGATAAGAAGCGATTGCAAACAGTGGCGTGGGACCAACGGCTTAGCACCACAATTCAGCACGAGAGTTATGGTCCGCTCGTCCGCGGCATTCTAGCAAAATCAAATCGACTCCAAGCTTTCAACACTGCCCGTGGAGATGCACCAACCCGAATTGATCCCGACGAGGTTTCTCATCTGCAGAAGCGTGCCGAGACTCGTCGTCGTCTTTATGAGAGGGACAACTCCGACTTACCAAGTCCGGCACAACAAAAAGACTCCGTGTACACATCGAGAGATCGCGAATTCACGTTGCCGCAGGCAACCAATGTTTACCGAATTGCAAAGCTTCTAAAAAAACAACCCTTTTCTCTCCATCAAACCAGTAATTTATCTGCTATCCTTCAACGATGGAGCTTGATTGGTGGCGTCCCTCGCCTTCAAGGCAGAGGTTTGGACACAGCTTCTGGATCTCTGCATGATTTAATCGAGGGTCATGTTGGGGAACAATGGGGCAGCCTGATGGACAGGTGCCGACGAACCGGCGCCGATAATAGCTACACCTTGTTGTTTCGACTGGGCATGTTATCATTTGCTGAGAAGCCTGAGATGGAGGCAATCGAGTCACTGGCTGCGTTTGCCAGCCTAGATGGACTAAAAGAAATTACGCCGCCTTATGGCTCCTCTTTCTCTCGATTTAAGCTCCTTGAAGCTCCCACAGTCGAATCACTTGTTAGCCTCCTGGCAGAAGACTTTCCTGTAGTCAAAACCTTCACAAGAAAGCGCAAGGTAGAACGCGATCCTGTTACTCAAGCAGCTCGAGACCGATGCGAGGTCGAAGGAAGAGAATTGGCCGAAATCCTCCTTAGGCAGTGGCCCTGCTTGGAACCATCATGTGAGGACTTTGAATCTGACATCATCGATGTCAAGCTGTCTATGGAGAAAATATTGCCGGAGTGGCAACGCTTGTACGGTAACCTTGACCTCTCCCGCTACCTCATAGCGGCCCAGGAAATCCTAGGTCAGCATCATGGATCCAAGGATGTTTCTATACCTCAGGCATGGGATCAGGATATTGTGGTCAGTAGCGCGGCATATCGCGGAGCAGTTGTCCCGTCACTCTCCAAGGAGCTTCTTTTGAGATGCGGCTCTAGTCTTATGATCTCCTTGCCTCTTAATGCGACATCCATCGTTGAAAGGGGGTTGCAAGAAGGAGATCTTTACGAGGGAAGCGTTACTAACTCTAAGCGGCCTACTAGGCCTTCAGAAACGAGGGAGCTGAAGCGAATCTTGAACAGCTTTTCCAAATCTCAAAATGTGCTGAGACAACAATACTCTAACGACTTAACGAAGAGTCTTGTTGCATTGGAGAATGTCACAGCGCAATTCAAGGTTCAGACTACGACACCAACTGTCTCTTTCATCCAGGACGAGATCAAGAAGGCACGAACATTATTGACCAGTGCCGTTGAGCAAATCATGAATGCCTTATCTGCGGCAGAAGATCGTTTCAAATGGCTTCAACTGGGTAATTTGTGGCCAATTATCACACCAGCGACGATGCTCGAGCAGCTTCGTTCAAGTTCCCAGCTCAAATTTGGCAAATTTATGAAGGAAAGCTTCGTACTTTGTGGAGTTCTGATGACGAAATTGCAAAGACTCCTCCGAATCAGACATGCCCAGCTCAAGAACGATCAAGCAAAGCTGCTCGAAGAATTAAGAAACATTGGTCATACGAACTGGAATCCGCTCGACTTTGCAGATTGGCTACTTCTTGAAGTCGAATGTGATCTTTTAATCCGTGAGGAGCAAATCGAGGTCGCTCATGCAATTATTTCACCCGCATCGAGGTCGAATTCCGTTCTGCAGATGAATATGGGAAAGGGTCAGTGACAAATTTTCTTTCTCAAATACCAGACTAGGCAATAATACTTTTGCTCATTGAATTTTGGACTTGAAATGCTAATTGGTCCTTAGGTAAAACATCCTGCATTGTTCCCATGGTCATGGCAATTTTGGCAGATAGGAAGCAACTCGCACGTCTGATTGTACCCAAGGCGCTGCTTTTGCAAACAGCCCAGACACTTCAATCGCGACTTGGGGGACTTGTAGGTCGCGAGATTAGGCACGTTCCCTTTTCGAGAACCACACCCACCACGCAAGAGATGTTTCGCTTGTACGCGGATCATCACCACGAAATGTTTAAGTCCTCTGGTGTATTGCTAACGACGCCTGATCATATTTTATCTTATAAGCTTAGCGGACTCCAGCGCCTTGCAGATTCAAAACTCCACGAGGCGCATGACATGGTCAATTTTCAGGACTGGCTCACCAAGATGTCTCGTGATGTCCTAGACGAATCTGACTTCACTTTGGCGGTCAAGACACAGCTAATCTATCCAAGCGGTCCCCAAATCTCCGTCGATGGACATCCACATCGCTGGGAAGTAGTACAGATATTATTGTCCATGTTGGAGGATCATCTTCTCGGTCTTCGACGAGACTATCCACGCAGTATTGAGGTCGATCCTCGACCTGGTGGGTTTCCTATGCTCCACTTCCTTCAAACTGACGTGGAGGACGCTTTGCACCAACGAATCATCAACGACATCTGCGATGGGCGTATTTTATTCCTTCGCGTAACTGGCCCAGATCATCTAGAGGCTAGCAGGGCTCTTCGACGTATTTTGACAGATGAGGAATTGGACCAAAGTCTTTTCACGATCGCATGCAATTCCTTCGCCGACAAGACCCGAGCACGCAAGGTTATCCTTCTCCTTCGGGGTTTGATCGTCAACAAAATCCTGTTGCTTTGTCTCAAGAAGAGATGGAATGTGCAGTATGGCCTGCACCCGACTCGCGATCCCATCGCTGTCCCATTCGAAGCCAAGGGAGTTCCTTCTGAGCAAGCAGAATTTGGACATCCCGATGTGTCAATCACTTTCACATGTTTGGCATTTTACTACTCAGGTGTTACTTTGAGCCAATTGGCTGAAGGACTACAGCATGTATTGAAGTCAGATGATCCTGCGGCACATTACGACCGTTGGATTTACGGCTGTTCTACTTTGCCAGAGAATCTGCGTCACTGGAATGTCATCAACGGAGACGACAAAGGCCAACTTGAGGAGCTCCTTCGTCACCTCCGAGTCAGCAGAAGTGTCCTTGACCATTACATGAATAATTTCGTGTTTCCGCTGCATGCCAAGCAGTTTAGCATTAAGCTCCAGGCTTCTGGTTGGGATCTTCCTCTATTCTACCAGACAGCAACAGGAGAGATGACAAGGGCTAGGACGACTGGGTTTAGCGGCACAAATGACAATAAGATGATGCTGCCGTTGAATATCAGACAAGATGATCTGCCAACTTTGTCGCAGACCAATGCAGAGGTGCTCACATACCTGCTCGCCCCTCGTAACCGGCGGTATATTCGCGCCGCCTCGGATGGCAAACGACTTACGGAGGAAAGCCTGCTTCGGATATTGAAGAAGGAGGAAATCAAAATCCTGATTGATGCTGGCGCTCATATTCTTGAGATGAACAACGAAACCCTTGTTACCAAATGGCTAGATATATATCCCAATGCCAACGGCGCAGTCTATTTTGGTGACGACAACAGAGCATGGGTGAAGTATCGAAGAGGAAAGAATCCAGTTCCGCTTCTCGCAACCCCATTTGCAGATAATCTTGATAAATGCCTCGTGTACATTGATGAAGCTCACACCCGGGGCATCGATCTGAAGCTACCTCAGAATGCTCGTGGAGCGCTGACTCTTGCTCTTGGACAGACAAAAGATCACACAGTACAAGGTTCGCTCCCCGCTACCTCATTATCATGGAATTGGATACTAATGCTACACAGCGGCCATGCGCCTTCGACAATTGGGGACTACCCAATCCGTTACCTTCTTTGCCCCACCCGAAGTACATCAGAGTATATTGGATGTGTGCAGCACACAAAACTCTTCTCTCATCGATTCATCTCATGTTGTAACCTGGCTTTTGGAGCAAACTTGCCTAGTAAATGAACACCTGCAAAATCTTTACGTTTCGCAGGGCGTGGATTTCTGTCGCCGAACCAACGCCCAATGGACGAACGGCCGATTCCTTGCGGACAAGAATCATCGAAAGTCATTTCTTGAGGTTATCCAGCAACCTGAGCTTCAAACACTAGAGCAACTGTATGGCGCTGCTAATTCCCAACATTACACGCTTGCTGAAGTGTCATTCTCACAATTAAAACCATTTGTGGATGAACTCACCGTTCAAAGACGAGCAGCAAGAGCCAATGGCAAAGGTGCTCATAGCTCTGTGCTTCAAGAGGTTGAACAACAACGAGAGGTCGAGTTTCAAGTCGAGGAGGTTCGCCAAATCCAGAAGCCCACCCATTACGATGCCCATATATTTCCAGGTCTCCGTGAAGAGATTTCTCGCTTTGCAAAGACTGGTAAGATCTATGGCGATGGAGGAGCTTTTGAACATGCTTTCGAGGCCCTAGCACGAACCCAGATTGGCATGAAACACAATCTTCGATTTACAAATTCTGGGTTGTATGTCTCTTCTGAGTTCTGGCGTACCATAAAGATGGCCGGAAAGAAGATCCCACAAGATGATTTCTTGGTATGCTCGCTCCATTAACCCGTTTATCTCTTCTATTGCAAACGCTAATACATTCCTCTCGCAGCGATCTGTGGAATTTATCTTGTGGAGTCCCAAATTTCAAGAAGCTCTCATTGTAATCCCAGAAGAAGCCGAGGACCTGATTCCCATCTTGCGAGCAAACGGAAATCCAAAGTGCCACTTGATAGCCTATGCAGCACCCGTCACTAAGAACATGACTCACTTCAACAGTCTCTCCTACTACGTCGTACCTCGCCTCTCACCAGCCCATAAATTCCCTGATTGGTTATCCATCGAACTGGGTATCTTTGCTGGCCGCCTCTACTTCGATTTCGCCGAACGTAGCTCCCTCTTGAGATATCTACAGCTGGATACCTATATAAGTTCTCAGAGTTCGGTCGACATGGATAGCCCTTCCGAAAACAACGGCAGTAGTGCTGAAGCATTAGTGTTAAAAGCAAATAATCCTGTCAATTTCTTGTTAGAGTGGTTGACGCTTTGTAGGAAAGGTCAGGATATTATGCATACTCCTATGGGGTATATTTGTCAGGGCAGACAGTTGCATGAACTTCATCCTTTCTTCGTGAAGAGAGGGGATGTGGATGGG